>JAHZNE010002539.1:0-14188 GCA_027744055.1 Callyntrura sp. NNG-2020 | reverse complement strand
CAAAACTGTATTTAAATACATGGAAATCTTGAGCTGTTTCCATGTTTTCTCACAATTTTTCAAGTGCGCCTCAACTTTAATAGGATAATAACAATAAGATATGCTGAAAAATGTATCATACAATAAGGGTCACAATTTCTAAATAAGGTTTAAAATCGATTAGCGCTATTATTACCATGGTTTAGAAAATAGCTTCCAAATTCAAGTCTACGAATGTAAATGACTTTTCAGGATATTTACAATGGGACATGGATGAGATATAAAAATCAGTTTGTCAAGTTAAGGTTAACGAAACATATTTTTGCAATTGTTCCATTTACGATTTCATCTTTATTTTTATCGTTCGTTCTTGTTTTATACCTGAATCGCATCGGTTCTCAATTACATTACAAGTAGCATCTAAAACAAAATAATTGTTTTTTCAATAATTGCCATCGTTTCTTGTAATGTTATTCAAGTAAAGATAGTTGGTTACATAGTTACGACTTAAGAAGTTTAAAGCGTCATGCGTCAAACTTCTGCCTTTGTTGGTGTTGGTTTACTTCATTCGTTTCTTATGCCACCGCTTAAGCACGCTGTTCTATTTTTGTCTATTTTACATATATTTAATACTTGCATAGGGGTCAATATCCCATTTCAAATTCAGTACTAGTACTTCTGTAAGAAATGCTTCTTTCGTTGTTGGTAATAAACATTTTGTGATGATGATGATGATTGTACAACATTGCAATCTTTCAGCCTTCAGCTAAGCTGGGAAAATATCTTGAAGAAGCAGGGTATCTTAGTAACTGCAACGTAGTAACGTATCATAAAGGGCGCAAATTATTTTACCCAAAAACCATGTTATCATATCATAAAAAATCATATTATCAATCATAATAATAATATTATTATTCCACATATGACATATGTGTGCACATGGTCATAGTATACTTTCAATGTCATGTAAATCTTAGAGACTCGAAGGACAGCGGTTATAAATATTATTTGTATCGGTGCCAGATTAGATATGAATGATATGCATGCAGAGAATTACATAAACTTCTTAGCTTGTCGAAGCATTTTAGGTACAAAACACACAAAATTGTCAAAATCATGTCATTTTTTACGTTATCCGTCGCAACGGTTGCTCGCTCAGATTGAAAAACGTATATAGTATGGTTACAAAATGAGAAAATCAACCCCTGAAAATAATCTATAAAAAATTAATCCATTTTAATAATAGGCATATACGTCTATTATTTTAATAATATTCAAGTTTTTATCTTTTAAATGAGAGCTTTTTGTCTTGTTCTGTCCTGAAGAAGAATTTAGACTAAATTCCAAAACCTGATAAAGAACAATTACACTACTTTTTTCTTCCACTATCAGCTATACGTTAGTGGATATTTTTGTTTTATATTTGTGAAACAATATTTTATGTCATACATAAAAAAGAATACGCATTGTCACTATTATTGAAAACATTTTACGCTAACGCATTTGAAGAAAGTTGAATATACTGGACATGTACCGTCACATGGACGCAAAACGGCAGAACCGGACATGCATTACAACTAAAGTATGGCGCAAAATTTATTCTCTTCGTCTACACCTTTCATTGCTAAGAAGAAGTAATGCTAGCCTTGAATAGGTATGCGTACTATGCTGAATTTTCTTTATAAGTTGCAATGGGATGGGGTATTTTCGTTCTTCTGTCATTCATAACTCGTCACCAGGTATAAAGCTTAAGGCTACTGGGAGCACATACGTCCGTACTATTGGCTTTAATTATATTATGCATTGACCTCTCTATATATCATACTACCAATATATAAGACAGTAAAAAAGTCCGGTGTATAGAAGTTTCCATTATAAAGGTTTTGGCCGGTTGTCCCTAATATATTTATGTATTCTTTCTTAGACTTATACTTAGACGGCATAATGTTTTATGTGCATTGCATATATGGTGTCATAGTATATTATAAATCGTACATTCAACATTATAAGACCATCATGTCACATGTTGTATCAGTCTAATATTTTATACTACATTTTCGTAGAATTGTACTAGAGAAAGAAAAGAAGTCCGTAATAATGGGGAGGCCTTTGTACGAGTGTCCAGTATGACGAACGGCCTCTGTATATCTATGACAAGATATGAAATACGAAGGAAGAAAACAAAATAGAAGTTTTCAGTATCATCATCTATATTTCTTGGATACTATTTGATATATGTAAAATCAGATACACAATGACCCTAAAAGAATCACAATCCAAAACGAACAATGCCGTTTTATGATCCCTGCTACTCATAAAAACTGACAGATGCACCTACAATACGACATGAAGATGAAGAAGATTTTATTTCGAATGGTTTCAACAGGTGGTTGAACGTGCTGAGTAGACAATATACATCTCCGTAAAGCATATTCAAACATTTGCTCACACCAAACCTTGTATTCTACTATTTCACTAACTCAAAATATCCAGAATCAATTTAGCATACAGTTAGACTACTGCAACTATCAACCACATAAGGGATTGTGCTTACCCTAAAACTATTTATTGAAGAAAAAAACAGTTGAAGAGGATATTTATTAAAAATATATATATATTTACCAGTTTTTCCTCTTCTCAACCATAACAGTGTGAAAAAGACTTACTAATGTTCCCCGTAGAATGCAGTAGCAATAAGGCTGGAAAAGGAATCCGGATGTACTGGAGGGTGCGGGGGAACGTGATAGTCAAATCTGCAGCAGGAAGGAAGTTTTGCGACAGCTGAAAAAAATTGACAGGACTTAAGATATAAGTAAAAAGAGACAGCAGCAGATAAAATACGGTAAGCTCCAGAATTTTTTGTGTATTGCTGATGGAACTGTGAAAATGTACTATCTACTGCTACTGCATACCTATACGTTGTTGTGTGGATATTGTGGAATTATGGAAAGCATCAATGCAATCTTGCAAACTATTTCTGCATATTATGTACCTAAAATTGGTATAAGTTTACATGTGCCGGTAAACCTGCATTTTTGCAACTCAAGACAATTTGCCTCGTTTGCTTCGATTTCAAAATTCTTCCGTTTTAAACATGAATGCCTATTTAAATACTCTTCAGTGGAATTATTAAAGACTACTCGTAATCAATCAGTATTAATTTATTGTAGACCCTTGCAGTTTTTTAATCTATTAACGCTCTTTTGCTGTTGTGTGTCTTGAACTATACTGTGTGTAAAATGTACTCATTAATTAAATAATTAATTAAGGTATTCATCTTTGTGGACTGGGTTCCTGTCTAATCGTAAAAATGGCATCGTGAGTAAAACCAGCATATTCTTGGTATTATTATGGCTACATTGTTTTAGGCAGCCTTTTCCCATTAATTCGTGACTGGCTAAGGTAGATTTATTGAGGATTAAATCATTTGGTAGTCACTCGATATTTACCGTATGCAGGCTTGCGTGATCAAATATGTGTCAATATAATTTTGCACTAAAATATATTTTTAAAATCCCTACAACGGATGTAAAATACCCATTTTATGTGTTGGCAGCCATACAAGAAGATCTTCGCGGAATTCAACCACACCGACAAGAATCTCCAGCAGTCCCAACATTAAAAATAATGAATTTGCTAAACCAAAAGGCTGGATTCGTACCGGGAGACGATTAGTGAAGCCAAAAGTTGATGATTTCAGTGACACGACAGACACAGAAGTTGAGGACAACTCCACGCGAAATTTTATCAGTTACTGGAACAATTCATCCAACCACAGTCACAAACATACATCCCGGAATCTTCCAAACTGTGGCTCCCTTGATGCCCTAAAAATGGGTAGGGAAAACAGTGCCAAACAAGGCTCCAGTAAGGGAGCAAATAGAAACGATCAAAATGTTGCTACTAAATCCAAAACGGCCAACAGCAGCAATATTTCACAGAGACAAAAGACTAATATAAACGAAGCGGAGGCAGAACATCAGTCACGTTGGTCGTGGATGGTTTTTTTAGTCATCGTATTTTTAGCGGTGGGGACAAGATTTTATAAGGTGGAGGAGCCAGATCATGTCTGTTGGGATGAAACTCATTTTGGTAAAATGGGAAGTTGGTACATTAACAGAACGTTTTTCTTTGATGTGCATCCACCACTTGGAAAGGTATGAGCACCATTTAACTATATGGTATCTCCCGTTTCTCATAATTATGCTGAAGCTATGTCACTTACATGTATCACAGAGTATTAAACGTTAGTACTTTCAACTCAATTTAGATGATGATTGGAATGTTTGGTTACTTGACTGGCTATGATGGCACATTTCCATTCGAGTCGCCTGGCCAGAAGTACAATGAAACCAACTACATTGGAATGCGAGTGGTAAGGATAAATTTTATTTGAAAATGAATAATTTCGAACTATTTAAAAAAATAGATTAGAAAAATCATCATTCTTTCAACTTCTGTAGTGTTGTACAGCTTTGGGATCAATGTTGGTGCCTTTAACGTACTTAACAGTGTGGGAAATGACTGAATCCACGTCAGCCGCTTGTTTAGCAGCGTCCTTCATACTCTTTGATGTTGGATTACTTACACTTACTCAATACATATTATTGGATCCCATACTTTTATTCTTTATTAGTGGTTCAGTTTACAGCTCAGTGAAATTTTATACTTACCGAAATAGGTATTACTTCAATTTATCTATTTAATTCAATTTAGTTATAAAATGTATATGTCTATGAATGTGTAATGCAAAGAATATCATTTTTTATAATATATACTACATGCAAATGTGATTGTTTTTCAGACCATTCTCTCCTGTGTGGTGGCTGTGGTTGACCTTGTCTGGAATTTTCATTGCGTGCTCAATAAGCGTTAAATTCGTAGGTCTATTTACTGTGCTTTACATTGGATTACGAACAATCTACGAACTGTGGGAGATTTTGGGCGACATGTCCAAGCCGATCGTTAGTACTCTTATCTAAATTTTTGTCTCAAAGAATTTCAATATAAATTTTGAAATTTTTCCTATGTTCTCTTCTTTTCAGACGTATACAATTAAGCATTTTATGGCAAGAGTAATTTGTCTGATTGTATTGCCTATTGTACTTTACATAACATTTTTCTATGTCCACCTGACTGTTTTAAATCGCAGGTATGTATGAATTAAGTAAAAGCCAACGTTATAAACTAGTTATTATGTCGGGGTAGTATTTATAATTGTGTTGATTTATACAGTGGGAATGGAGATGGATTTTATAGTTCCGCGTTCCAATCACAACTGATTGGAAATCCGCTTTATAACGCCAGCATGCCCAAAGAAGTTGCGTATGGAGCAGTTGTTACGATAAAAAGTCAGAGAACTGGAGGAGGCTACCTTCATTCCCACTGGCACCTTTATCCAGAAGGAGTTGGCGCAAAACAGCAGCAAATCACAACATATGCGCACAAAGACGACAACAATAAGTGGATCATTAAAAAGTTTGACGAAGCTTCCCCAAAACTCGATAATAAATCAGCACCAATTGAACTAGTTCGTAATGGAGATCTTGTTCGTCTTGAACATATAGTGACAAAAAGAAATCTTCACTCCCATCGTATCCCGGCTCCAGTAACAAAAAAGCAGTGGCAAGTAACAGGATATGGAGAGGTAGTATTAGATACATAAACTTGACTAACATTTTTATATTAAAGTATAAAGCAACCTTAAATCGATAAATTATTTCTTTTATGCCTTAGAATGGAACGGGAGACGCAAATGATGTATGGAGAATTGATGTAGTTGGGGGTAAACTTGGAGATCACATAAATGTAGTTAGTAGTCGCCTTCGCTTCTTTCATCAACTGCAGAATTGCATATTATCTGGAACTGGCAAACAACTTCCTAAATGGGCTTACGAGCAAATGGAAGTTAGCTGCAGTCAAAATCACAGAGACATTCGCAAAAGTACCTATTGGAACATTGAAGAAAATCATTTTCCGAGATGTACGTAGGTTTAATTAATAAATAAGAATTTCATGTTCCTACTTACTATATTCATTTGGAATTGTTTTGTTACAGTGCCAAATATGAGCTTCCAAGTTCATGCTCCAAATTTCATAGAGAAATTTGTCGAATCTCACACAATCATGTTTGAAGGCAACGCGGGATTGAAGCCCAAAGAGGGTGAAGTCACTTCTCGACCCTGGCAATGGCCCATTAACTACAGGGGCCAATATTTCTCTGGGAGCAGTTACCGTATATATTTATTAGGAAATCCAGTGATTTGGTGGGTAAATCTGGGTTTACTAGCAGTGTTTTCCCTCGTTTATTTGTATCACGCATGGACGGAACAGCGAGAGAACTTGGAAAATTCCGATTCGAAAGCACTCCGCGAAAAAACTGTAAATGTTTGCTGTTGGCTATTCGTTGGGTGGGCGCTTCATTACCTTCCGTTTTACACAATGGGACGTGTTTTATATTTTCATCATTACTTTCCGGCTCTTCTGTTTTCATCAATGATCTCCGCAGTTGTTATTGATTATTTCATTACGATGTTAATATCAAGATTTACATTTTTCAAAGACAGTGGCTTCTTTCACGTGGTTTATGGAATCACGCTTAGTGCTGGTGCATACAGGTATGTTATGAATTATATGTAATATACGAAAATTCGTCCTAGTGCTCACATTTCAAGGACAATGTGTTTGCATAACTTTCAGTTTCTACCTATTTTCCCCCTTGAGCTATGGAACGTCTGGACCGTTAGCAGCTGAAGACAATAGCACGATGCATGGCCTGAAATGGTTAGATTCGTGGGAATTTTGATTTGAAATTATAAACCGGACCACTATAATTTCGTTTCAACGGTATTTTTTATAGGAACCTTATTTATTTTGTAAAGTTGACATTTAAATGAAAACAGTTACGACAAGTATCGTAAAGTTCCATTTTATTACCGGAGGACAATTAGATTTTATATAAGATTTTATAATAAAACAAGAGAAATGTTACATCATCTCACTTAATAAAACAATGCATATTGGATTTACATTAAAATGGTTTAAAGATTATTTCAACAATAAAAAAGAAAAATGCCCGAAGGAATTTACTACATACCAAAGTACGCCTTGAGATAACAAATTAGTTAAAGTAATACTGATGTCGCTCTTTAGTTAATGGTGTACTCTACACAAGTTAACCTGCACACATTACCATAACTTATCTAAGTAGCAATTAAACTGTTCTTACATCAGTAATCATGCTAGAGATGTATAGTGTATGGTGTCATGCACCAACCACGTCATCCATGAAATACTTTTCATCTGTTTTACTAATCCGTGCGTAGCTATTCCAGAACGATTCACTAAACGTTCTACACAGGAATAAATCAAGCTTGAACAGTGGGTAGCATCAACAAATGGATGAGATTCGGAATGTAAAGACGGATAGAGAAGTAGAAGCGGTAATTGACAATCCGTCAGTTGGCCGTGATACCACCGGGCAGGATCACGTTAGTTTGGCACTACTGCAAACCATCATTTGATGAAGAGTACATATAACTACACCGATGCTCTCTTTTCCAGTATCGCTGGAACTTCGTCAGTGCTGTACAGTTCTTCTTCAGTTCCACTTGTGTCATATTTGTAAATTCGGCTCGATCTACTTCTTTTGTACACCGAACCAAGGTCATTCTGTATGTACAAAATATGAAAGAAAATGGAGCGATGTAGATGTAATAGTAAATGCAATTTCCAAGTTGACATAATAATGCTATGAGACAATGAATTGGTTTGATAATCTTGGTTTTGCCTGATTGATGGCTTACATATCGAGGGTAACATGTGCATGAACAGACAGAGACTCGATCTGGGCTACTGTGGCAAAGATTAGCTTCACTTTGCTGCAGCAATCTTCCATCCGGTGTAAGTAGCTCCCCGTCAAGTGTTTGGATAACCTGTGAAACTGGTCCAAGCTCCGTATCCTCTCGTTGCATTTCTTCTGCTTGCCTAAAATTATAATAAAATACACACAAGTGTGCAAGTGTCAAACGAAACGCATTGGGCTTTCACTTTCGCTTTTTCTATAAACGTAAACATGAATAAAAATACAAGAAATTTCACCTACATGGTCATGAATCGCAGCACCAAAATGTTGATACTAGACGCTACAACGGCCAAACCAAAGAGAATGAAAACGACAGACAATGCCATGTAACCCGGTTTACGTCCCAATGCTTGATCATTTTGCAAAGCTACGTAATCTCCGAATCTAACCAAAATATTATCATTGCATTTTTGTTGCAATTCCCAAACCAAACAATCATTTTTCTCATGTAAGAATGATAGTCTCTAATTTTCTAACCCAATGGTAGTCAGTGTTATAAAACAATAATAAAATGCATCGAAATAGCTCCATCCTTCGTATTTCGAAAATACGGCAGCTCCCGTCGTCATTATTATTGACGATAAAATCGTGGTTGCCATCATAAGATTTATCTATACAAAGATAAAACAGTAACACCTCGATGCATATATATATAATATGCACGAATAACACATAAACTACTTTACCTCTGTTGCCTCCGTCTTCTTGCATTTTAAAAGTTTCTTCAGATTACTAATAACAATAGAAGCACCTTTGTTGAGGCGCTCACCAATACTTTGAAACATCACGATACCCAAAGGAATTCCAATGGCCGCATACAACATACAGAAAGCTTTCCCTCCATAAGTGGACGGTGTTGAATGCCCGTACCCTGTAAAATTCACCAGAAAAATCAGGACCTTCGCATCAGATCTAATGTGTAAGTGTGACAGAATAGGAACTGTTGTTATTTACTCTAGTATAAATGATTTTTTAATATCACCCACCAATCATAGCCAAGACCACAGTGGCGAAATAGAAAGCACCAGCAAATTTCCATTGTGGACCAGCTTTGTGTGGTTTGATTTCTATTACCATTTGTTCAATCCACTTATAATCTTCATTGCTTATGTTATACTTTACTTGGAGATCACCTTTCAATTCTGTAAAGGAGTTGGTTGGTAAAAGTATTTATAGTAGATAGATAATATTATGCATGTGAGTTCAAGTGAAAATTTATGGATATTAAGTGCATGAATAGCTTACCGTCCAACACGTCCTTCCTGTTTGCCTCTGTTGAAGATTCCAAAGCGTCAAATACTGCTGCACCGACAAGAAGATAAGTGAACGTAGTTACAACCAACGAAAGTGTCCTAACATTTTGTCTCTTCATGTTTTAAGTTTGAAGTAATATTGGTTTGTTCAACGAATTACAAAGTGTTTTGCTAGTTGTAACTGCTGCACATTTTATGTTGTTTGGACAGGGAAATATTAAAGATAAAAATTACTGTTTTACTCATCAACATTTTTAACTTTCTCAGTGAAAGTAGTATAATCAACTTTCTTTTTAACAGGTCATCAGATGTTATGTATCTTTCAACAACACTAAAACTGTAGTGCTTCATATGCAATTTAATATTTCTTTTTACATATATTATACACCTAAAGTATTGTAAGTGTATATCACTTCCTCTGCACAGTACTCTTGTCGCAGCGCAGTAGTCGCAGTATCAAAATGCCCCGTTTAAATGACTTTCTTCGTCGGAAGTTGTCGGTAAAAGCTTTCTCTTACATATATGCAATAATGCAATTGGTTGTAATGATTATTTATATGAATACCCAGATTGAACAGGTATGATATGCCCATTGAGGATGAACATCAAACCAATAATTTCGTTCTTTGTAATGATGTATTCGAATCGAGTTGACAATAATTTTATTATCATAATAGGTGTGTTTCCGATCTTCATTCAAATAAATGCATCTATCGATTAGTAATAATAGTTTAAAAAAGAAATTAATTGATAGTATGTACTATGTACATCAATACAGAAACTAAAGTGCGGAATCGCTGTTTTCTGGAACAGAAATAGAGCATTTGGCTTTCATAAAAAAGTAGGTTCGATATTCGCTTTTTAACTTCGTTACTCCTGCCGAAGACGGGCAAGTCGAGCTGTGAGTTCATCTTGCTCTTGCGATACTTGAGAGGACGCTATTGACTCAGTTTCTCCACGTGGTAGTTCCATGTTAAGTTCAATTCTGGAAATATTACAAATCACTTTATATTCTGCTTTTTTATATACGTTTCATCATATTAAATTTTAAAAATAACATCATAGTAATCTTTCGGCATACCCAGCTTCATCAGCAACTGAATGCATAAGATTATCAACATCATTTTGAGGCACAGACGTGGTAGTAGTTTGAGACATCGTATTTTCCTAAATTCGAAAGTCATAAATTAATAATTTATATTGGCGAAACTCCACATTTGATTATATTATATTAAAATTCAAAACTACGTACCATGTACGAGCTCTGCACATCCAAGTCTTCAAATTGTTTCTCAAATTTATCCATTAATGCAGATATTTTTTCTAGGTTTAATGACTTCATTGCTGCATCCATAGCCCGAACTACACCTGCCATGGATGTAGTAACCTGCAAACGTTACCACAATGGTACAATAAAGCAGAGTTAGAGCAGAGTCTGTACGCTCTTTATTTGTATATATGCATATACTATTTTATGTATCAGAAAATATTTGTTTTTAATAATTTACGATTTTATCACATTTCTTCATGATATTAATACTTCGCTGAAAGTTAATTAATCACTTTTGACATTATTCTAGGTATGTTTAGACCACTTACTTTCCATTGAAGATACAGACATGACCAATTTGCGATCCAAGTTAGTGTATTTTATTCTACATGAATCAAAAAAGATTATATCATCATGTGTATTTAGGCGTTTCATTCATGACATTTGTAAATGTCAACTGTCCACAATAAATAAACTGGAATAAATAACCATTTCCCCTACTGCATATCTTTTACAATTCGTAAGATTCGCTTAGACTACTTCGCAGCCCCCATGAACAATTCATAGATGGCAAAACAACAGTAAAATTGGAACTTTATGCGCTACGGAGACGGACCATTTTGTTTTCATTTGATCATATTAGCACATGCACAAAAACATATAGTTATGTATATATTGTACATACACATCAATTCATTCTTCGTTCGCATTTGTTAGCTTCATCGGGATACAAAATCAAAATAAGGTATGACATGATGACTATTGTGTCTCTTGTCATTTGTTGACATTATTCTAGAACGATATACAAAAAGTATAATGTTTGAAAATACAACCGTTTTTCAATGTGTGTTTGTTGACCACTTTTTACTTCGAAATTATTAGAATTTTTGTACCATTTTCTTGGACACATATTACTGAATTATTAGTTATACCAAAAACACAATACGTTCTACACGAGTTGTTTTAACAATAGTAAAAGTAAAATCTTACCTTTGGTCTTATATTTTGAAGACGGATAAAATGGGAAAATTGGTTGTGGTATCACTGTCACAAGTGAGTATTTGTTTTTATCCTCAAAAGTCGAAATTATGTGTAGAAGAATTTATTTTTAAGAAATTCTACAAGAGTAAAACAAAATTCTCGTGATGAGATGAGGCAAAGGAGTGACTAAAACCATTTTAATGCTGAATAATAGTATTCATTATACTGCGTTTTTGATCAATCAGTGTCTCAGGGTCGCATTAGATCCTCCACTATTATTAACTATGAATATGAAAAGGAAATAATGACTCATTCAGGACTGACTGAATTACATGAACCAACTTCACAGTACTTTTATATACATGTAGTTCTATAAAATAGCATTAGTTTTTACATATTGTCATTTCTGACGTATTTATATACATACAACATAGCAATTCTGCCTGCTTAGCTTGTTCCTCCCTTCCTTTTCACTTGGCATTGGCATATACCACGACGCAAATGGTATATTTTGTGATCCCCTATTAATATAGCCAAATATAAAATGAAATCAGAGAAAATATTACGCGTCAGAAGTACACCACAACAGCACTGTCTACATAATAGCAAAAACAGCATTCACAAAAAAACAGCTGAGAAGTCAAATGAGCTTGATATATAAGGCCTTTCAAAAGCATAATTCGCAGAAAAAGCATAATGAGCAAAAAAAGTATGGAAGGCCACTTAGGTAAGACCCAATTGTTCTGAAAAATGATATGGCAAAAAAAAATTTGAAATTGAAAAGCATAAAAAGCATAATTGGACACTAAAAGCATAATCAGCATAATTAGAGCATAAAAAGCATAAATTGTCCCATTTTGACTTAGAAATTGAGATTTTACAAAGATTTTAAACATAATTCCTTTATTCTACGTTGAACTGTAGTGAAATAATTATTCATGCACCGTACAAACTTGATTATTTATCTCAATGCACCTCTTTCGTGTTACTTTTGCAAATTTAGAAAGTCAAAAATACTGTTTTAGCCTGATGTAACTAAATGCACGCTTCATTCTTTGTCAACCAACACAGTGGCAAAAGCAGCAAAACGCATTCCAATAGTATACTATCATCAATAAAACATCAAACTATTTTATTGTTGCCATTTTTGTTCTGTTGTTTTATTGACAAATCCTTCCTGTTGTCCTTTTGCCAATTCTGTATGTTTATATGATCTGTGTGTATGATTATATGTCTGTATGTATGATCTACATATTACAAATTAAAATTTAATGCAAAATTTTATTGTATAATCTTTTATTAGATTTTACGAGCGAATCCTTTTCCCAAATTGAAAATTCAGTTGCCGGTAATGATGATGATGCTATGTAATCGTTGTAAAAAGCTGAAAACAGCTTGAAAACGCTAAATACATACTAATATTTAAAAAAGCATAAAAAGCAAAATTTGCCTTATCAAAAAGCATAATTGATGTGCCCAAAAAAGCATATTTTGAAAGGCCTTATTGATATAAAAGAGAGAGGAGGCTCTCATGCATAGTACATAGTGGGATATGAAATGAAGCCCATGTTACAGATTAGCGGGTTTACCTTGTTTCAATAGATACGGTGTCATTCATTGTAAAACTGCACAATAGCTTGAATTGAATATTTTTCAAATATTTTTTCTCAAATTTGACAAATTGTAGAGCACTTCAAGAATTCTAATTACTGCTTTTTAATGTTTTTATGAAACGGAGTGAGATACGGTAACTGCATAACAAATAAAAGCAATAAAACTTAATGTAGGACCTGTTCAATGCAATTTTTGCTATTCTGCTCTAACTTTTTGTGCATTTAGCAAAGCTATAACTCATATTTATCTTTTCCCAAAGGAAAAAATCAAAAATTCCTATTATTTCATAATTTTTCTCAATTTACCCCATACTACACCTCTGAGGATGACCTGCAGAACTAATTTTTGTTCAAATAAGACCTATAAGACCGTATCTACCGATCACAAAAGCAAAAAATCCAAAACTCCTATTCCTTCGTAAAGATGATGAGAGATAATGATGAATTGGAACTTTGACCCCTTATAAAACCCACAGGAATTACCCAAACTTGGTATACTTACATATATACCTAAAGGGTATCTGTGTATAAAATTTGAGCCCACTTGATATGTAAAAATTTAAAGTTAAAAATTTTAATTCCAATTTTCTACCGCAATGGGGCTCTGCAGCTCTTCTATTTTTACATAATATTAAAGCCCTTCTCATGACGAGCCGAATGGCGAAATTCCCATGTTGATACGACTTATTGTCTTTAAACGGCAAAGAAAAGAAGATTTTGACTTATATACCCCTGGGGGCCAAAGAGGTCAACCAATCTGGGTCAAACTTGTTATTTTTTATACTTAAAATTACTTATCTACTACGTATCTACCTATATTCTGAATTTGAGCTAATTTGGCCAACTTTTGGCCCTTTGGGGAAGACCGACATAAAACTATCTACCCTAACCGAAAACTACCAACTACTCCATCTTCTCAAAATTATTTTTTGATGATAGATAGGTAGGGTCAAGAGCTCTGCGGAGTTCGCACATGGGCTATGCAAGTCAATGCCGTTCCGGGGACGGAGGTTCCGTAGCAAAAAAAAGAGTGATGGAATAAAAACGCATAAAATGACTTGGCAAACGTGGCATTAAACCCCCTTAACGGAATTAATGAAATTATAAATAAATAAATTATAAATAAAACAAACCTTGTATATGAACTAGGGGTGAGTCGGACAAGGTTTTTCACTGTCCGACAAAATGTTCACGGACCTGTCCGACAAATTGACAATTATGTCCATGT
>JAHZNE010002538.1:0-13922 GCA_027744055.1 Callyntrura sp. NNG-2020 | reverse complement strand
ATTTGTCAATTTTAACCACATAGAACTTTACTAATGATTAATGATACTTCAAGTTTACAAAAAGTAATCTATTGGTGATAACCAACACAACTTAGAAAACGTATAGATGTTATAGTCATATACCTTTTTATAGTACGTTTACTTAATAAAAATTTAATATCTATAAGTAGTATGTGTTGTTTGTGGTTAACGCCGTGAATCGTTTATTTATCTTAATAATACCATATTACAAATCGAATCGTTATATTATTACAAGCGTAACAGTACCTCTGTTACATTTGTAAGACGCTACAAGAAATCTCCATTAAATTAATTAAGAAATGATACAGGTTAACTGCAAATAACGCATCACAACATAGGCATGCCGTGACACACATTCGGCTACCTAATGTACTTTTATGTACATTTGAAAATTGATAAACTCGTCTGTAAGCTCACTTCATTATTAGGTCTGCTGTACTAACCTCTCCCTCTTAAAAAACGTATTGCAGCATTGTAAACAGTACTTCCTGACTTTCGTATTTGCTCAATTTGCAAAATTTGTGCTTTGTTGATTTCATTCTGTAATAGAACAAATTAGAAGAAGTTTAAATATAATTATTCGCAACTTCATGCCAATGATATTATTACTTTATGTTGTATCATTACCAGATTTGTACCCGTTTCCTCAAACTTATACGGTAGTCCAAGGTACCATTAGGTTACTGTATACTGTACTGGTTACTGGATGTTGACAATCTCTACAATAAAGAAATGTAAAATTATGATTTTAATTCTACATCATGTTGCGCTATACGCGTATGTCATTGATTATACTGACCGTGATTACCAGTGAAGACCGTTTTTGCAGCGTCTGGTTTGAATAAAAATATATACAGCTGGCGGAACTCGCCCCAGTATCACATAAGGAAACGAAAGTACCAAAAACCTCCGTTTAACAATACACCAAGTTCGGCCACAAACAAACAATAAGTAGTAAAAATACCATGTATTGCAGTTGCAATTATATAAGGGATGTCTTGTTTTCTCGGAAGCCACTCCATTATACTACCAGGTTGAGTCAATGTCTTGTTGTAAAATTCCTTGCAATGGCTATCGTTTTGGCGAGGTGAACTTAGAACACCAAACGGTTTTCTAAAGCTATTATGAACCATTGCATATTTTGCAAGTTCTCCAATATCCCATGGATTCACCAAATGCACGTCTAAAAAGCCGTATTTCTTTATCCCACCCAAAGTATCTTTAATTAAACTGCGGTTGAACGCTTTAATAGAGTCTGGAATCATAAAAATCACTGCTACATACCCAGTTTGGGCGGCATTAACAAGTATTTTACGGTAGCTACACAATTTTGTTTCATCTGTGACAAGCACCCAAGAGGGGTCGCGGTGCGCATCCAAATTGAATCCAGTTAAAGTATAAATCCGTCTAAAGAAATCCGCCTCCCAGGTAAGAATTGCGGAGGGACTTTCAATACCACCTTCACAAAAGTATGAGGACGAATACATCGCCATATATACAGGTTCCTTCTGATAAAATGTGCCACATTTGGAGTGCCTCAGGAAGTCACTGGCAGTTTGAAAGACGATTTGATTTGTTGTCGTGTCTACAATGGTGAGGTCACAGCGGACTACGCTTATACAAACGATAAGTAGTAATGAAACCTTACAGGGGAAGGTGTCAATATTTTGAAAGCACCCATGACCACATTTACTTGTTTGCATTTTGCCCATTGTTGAAGGAACCTTGTGTCAACTTTGAAAGTCGTCTATTTCAGGTAGGGAATCAATCCTGAAAGATGTCACTTCTATTGGCAGTTAAAAGCTGTTCCATTCCATAAAAATATATGGATATTTGACGAAAACGTTTTCAATCAACAACATTTACACAATCGAACGTCTCACAAATGTTCTGGTTTACACATTCAGTTAGGAATAAGTGACTACCATTCTACATATTTTTGTAAAGGGTCTCGTACGCTAACAAGACCTTCCAGTTTTGATACTTATGTCTGGCATTACGACCATCCAGCCCACAATAATTGGTAAGTCTACATATGAATATATCATAATATGTATAATATTATATATAATATTTAATTACTGCAACTAATACCAGAATACTATAATAATGAATTTATAATTTAAAAAACACTTATAGTGGTAATATAAAAGCGAATACAACAATAGAAGTCAACGAATAATCAACCAATACTCCCAACATCCCGTTTATTTTCTATACCAACGGCGGTTAAAGGTTTTTTTGGAAAGTCAACACTCTCACATATATGCAATGGTACAATTATATGATATTTTATGCAATACATTGTAAATTGACTTTTCAACATTTGGCTGGATCACACAGCTTCTTAACCGTGCATTTGAGATTGAGTGAGGGAAAATGGATAGAAACATTAATGGTCCATTGATTCACGCAACTGCATAAAGAATGAAAGGCAACGTAAGTTTACACATTGCGATTATCAGACGGACTAATAACGTAGCAAAGGAGCACCAACAACAAGCGCATAGTAAGACGTTGATGCAAAGAATATAGACGAGCATATGCAGTTGTGCGTATCACGTATATTTAATTTACTGGATAACATACATTGTCAGGAGCAACATATAATAGTATATCTCTGAAGGAATTAATGAGGTAATAAAAATGTGACTTCGTGTTTAAGAGCATTCGTTGTGTAAAAGCATTCGTATTTCAGCACTCCCATGTTTTGGTAATATATTCATGTAAAATTAGTTCTATATGAGGGATGCAGATAGCGATTTAGTGCAAAAAGCTGTTTGAACAATTCCTGCCTTCAAAATGCAACGCCGTATTTGAACTTCTATCCTTGTTGTACAGGCGACTACATCAGCATGATATTATGCTCATTGAAACAAATAGTGAATATTGAAGTTTACTCATCAAAATACCATGTTTGGTCTCAGTCTGGGATTAAGAAACTTGTTTCAATGGATTTTATAGATTAGATTTCTTATGACTGGTGTTCCTGCATTGAAGCCGAGACAGGAGTGATCATACCAATAAAGCAAAATGAAAATTCTGTATATCTCTGTAAATAGTAATGCGTATTTCAAATGATATAATATTGCAGTTTAGTAAGTAGGGGGCAGGATGTCAGCAACTAGGACATGTTTTGTTAGAATGAATGAATGACGGATTATAAATGTGAGGAACAGTAGGAAATTTTCACAAATTTCGTTCGTTACTCATCCAACGATTAGATTCACCTAAACTTTAAAATACTGGACAACATTAGCTCTAGGTTGACGGTTGCTTCTGATTTCAGTAACAAAATGTTTGCCCATTACCTCAAAAATCACAAAACGACCTAAAAATTACCCACCTGCAAGACCCATTTCCCAACATGCCACCATTTTTGCATACTTATAGCGAATTCAAATATAGCGCCTTCTAACTATAATGCAAAATGGTTTATCACTGTAAAGACGAACGGTTTTCTATAATGCCTAAGGTGCATTACAAGGAGGAACTACACACTTGTTGGGATACTTGATACAGTGACCATCGTTATACTGGGGATGTGGTTGAACTTCTCGTCCCATACTTGGCTGCTTTGTTTTAATTATTAATGCTTTTAAAAACTTTAAAACCAATAAACTCAGGAGGAATTTTGGTAGTCTACAAGTTTGTACAATTCAAATTGATTCGTACAATTGGTGTTGAGGTTGAGGTCTCGTACATACTCTACCGTTCAATATATTTGTTATAAAACGTTTACACCTTTTAAAACATGCAATAGTGTTGGTTGTATTAACAATTAAGGTACACGAAAGTACATTATTAAGAACAGATTACCAAAAAATACATTTTATTACTTTCTGTTTAAAACGTCCTGAGTGCATCATTTTAAGTACACTTTTATAAAGTTGCTTTTATGTGTTATAATGCTTAATAAAGAAATTCAATTAAAAACACATCGTGTAGAAAATGGTTATTTAAAACTATTGCCATTTGATAAGCTTGTTTAAAAAATAAGTTGTTCATTTGGTCTGCCGTGCCCAATTATTATTTGTTCGTGAGGTTGTATGACATAACTATTTCTCCTGCCAATATTTGTACAGTTTATATCTATATAGTTGTGTGTACAGTAATTCAAGAACAATAGAAAACATTCTACTGTAGTTATTATAAAAACAAAATGCAACAACGCAAATACTATATTAAAAGTGTTGTTTATAAACGAAGTCAAAGTAAACTGACAATATGCATACCATTACCACCCGGTATTACTTCTCATTCCTTGTTTGAGCGGTATGACAGTGGAATTTATTTAAATTAGTTTATACATAAGTATATATGCAATCCGGTGTTTTTGCTCCGTTGTTGACCTCCTCTTCATCCTCAAATTTATGCAGTGGTTCAAGTTGTCACCGGGTAATTTTTGGAGACGTGGTAGGGAAGGTTCTGTAATTAAAACAAATTTAAGGTAATGTAGTTACATTTTGTTTGAAAACCTGGAAGTGCATCTCATTACATTTTCCACTTGCAGTAATTATTGTCAGATACGTTTTCTCACTTTCATTTGAATTGAACTATATTCTTATTAAAACACTTACCATTGTTATTCGATGAGGAACTACCGGTGTTATAGTATGCGGAAGTACCAAACACCTCCGCTTAACAGTAGGACCAGTTGGAACGTAAAGATGCACACAGTGACAAACAAATCATATATTATTGTAGCAATTAAGTGTGGGATGTTTATTTCCCTTAGAACCCATCCCGTTACACTTTTATGTGGTGCCAATGTTTTGTTATTAAAATTTTCGCAATGACTGTCCCCTGGATGTGGTGAACCAAGAACTCCAAATGGTTTTCTGAAGTTGGGATTCATTGTTGCATATTTTAAAAGTTCTCGAGTATCCCCAGGACGGACTAAATGCACGTCTAAAAGCCCGTTTTGGTCCACACCACTCATTTTATCTCCGAGTAAACTTTGATTAAAGGATAAAACTGTATCTGGAACTAGAAGGATAACCGCCACATACCCAGTTTTGGCTGCAGTACGTAGTATTTTATGGTAACTGCACGGTTTGGTTCCGGTACCGGCGATAAGTACCCAGGAAGGTCCTTCGAGTCCGTTATTAACATTGAACCGGGCTGTATCGTAAATAAGTTCAGTAAACGCAGTTTCTAGAAAATGAGATGTGGGTGGATCGTCCATGGGATCTTCACAGTTGTACACGGAAGCCGACATCACCAAATATGCGGGATCTTTCTGATAAAACGTGCCACACTTGGATTGCCTGAGGAAGTCACTGGCGGTTTCAAAAACGACTTGGTTTGTTGTCATATCGACAATAGACAGATCACAGGAGACTAGATTTATACCGATGGTAAAAAATAATAGAACCCCATAAACGATGGGTCTATTATATTGAAAATATGTGTGAATACGAGTAGTCCCTTTGTACATTTTGATAAGCCCTGTCGACACGTTTTAATAGTTATTATAAAGTAGTAGTAGTAAGTGCTGGATGATCCGGTTTTATTGTAGTTCATGAGTGGAAAGAGTTACGTCAGTTATACCGCAGAGAAATTTGGGAAAATGCTGTAGTGAGCCATTATTTTTGCAATTGAATATCACTCACAACCTTTTATATTCTTGCGTCAACGACGAATAACAAATGCGTCACTACCGCACTTTTCCTTTGTGCGTTCCATCCAGTAGAAGAAGCAGAAAGCATATCTAAAATCCGCTATTGCATAAGCAAACTCGTAGAAATGTTCCTAGCTTTACGTAAGTAGTCTATCGTTCTAAGAATCTTAGATTTATCATTTCCGTCTGGATCGCCGTCCATGCTGCATTCAATCTATTCAAGGTAACATACAAAATACCATCTTGCCAAATTCGTGGTTTTTAAAATGTGTACTGAACCCACCCCTTTGGCGCTATGTGCATTTATATCTTTAGTTGGAGAATAAATACTAAAATTGCCTTCACGGAGGACAACATTTTGGAAAAATTTTGAAATTTGCAGAGAAAGAAACAAAAGTTTTTTTTATTGTTGTTAAGCAACACAACCACTGTTGTACGGTGAACAATCAATTACAAAAAAATCATAAAACTGCATTCAACTTCCTATGATTTTTGCATCAGAAAGATAAACTTTCAAAACGACTTGTGCAACTCCTTTGTTTTCTTAGCAGTGCTGGACAAAGATGTTTCTGGAAGATTCAACAACACCACAGATCTAATAGGGTACATACTTTTTAATATTTACTGGTCCTTCTGTTGATATCAAGTACATCATAGCAGCGTATTCGTGTTTCAAGGATGGTGAAGTAAGATAAGAAATATTTGCTTCACAAATATGCCATGATGCAATTCCAAAGTAGACGTTAAATGAATAATGTATGTGACAATGATGCCGGCTGGATGCATGATCTGAAAGTAGCAGGGGATTACACAAGGCAACTGATGTTAAACCTCTACTGCTACTGGTAATATACACCATATACACCAATATATACCATATTTCCCATTCCAAATATTTGTCAGCGTTAATTAATAAAATGCATTTCATATGAATAAACGTATTACATTTTTCTCCAATAAATAAATAATTTATTCATTAAATTTTAACATTTCAAACGCACTTGTATGCGTCAGAGGTGGAATTAGTAAAAAATAATAATAAACAGTAATTTCAGTACAACTCGGCGCCAGGCCCGTAGCTACGATGGATAAATATGGATACTGGTATCCAGGTCCTCCCCTCGAAAGGGGCCCTCCCTTGGATTTTAGTAAACCTTCAGTTAACAATCAGGACATTAATATGTAAATACTCCAAAACCCATAAGCCCACATAAAATATTACAGGCGAAATACTTTTCCGTTTAAACAATCTTGGATTCCTTACGTTTATAGTTTTCTAAAGTGTTAGCGTTTGAAAAATGTTTTTTTACCTACTTAAATGCATCAACCTATCAATATAGCAACTATTTAAGATGGTATTGGCTTGTCTAATAGCTCACAATGCATGCTTCTGTAATTTTTATATTTTTCTTCAACATTTTTTCTTGGAAATTTAATAGTGAGAATTGCAATAAAAATTATAATAAACTTTATAAGGTATTTAGAAATACCTAAAGTCTAAGCGTCTAAAATTTCTACATAGTGTATACTTTCTTATTAACAAAATGAGTTTTAAAATCGTTTTCACTAACCGACATGGATTCATCAGCACATGTAAACATCCTATTTTACAAGATTTTACGTCAATGGAAGTTGTTTTACTTAAACGCTATTTCACTACAGAGGTATTGCGCTTCAGTATTGCTAAGTTAATGTGAATTTGTACAACAATAAACAGGTTGTGTAGATAACAGAAGGGTCGACATCTTTTATGTACGCGTTTTCTTTTGATATCATTTAATCTAAAGAGTGAGGTTACTATAAACAAGTTTTGTTCTGAAAAAAAAAACCACGTAATCCTATCCGTTTATTGTGTGTCATAGCTAGATATTGCTGTTTTTACATTCTCTTAAACTACTAGGAACGCATCGTTTCAGGAAGAAATGGCACAAAAGGCATGAAAAACTTAATTTACTATAAAGGCAATGGTACGAAAACGTCAGCAAAACGTCAAAATGTTTTGATTATACAAAAAATGACAGATATTTTTGTCCTCGTTATACCGCACCTGTTTTCGTTGCCTAAACGCCGGAATCTTAATACTACTACACAACAGGTATTTCATCGTTAAAGTGTTGAACTTAAAGTAGCTGCTTCGATACCCCATATTTTATCGGAATTTCAGTTTTATGATAATCCATGTGTCTACAAAATTTAATGCATATTGATAGGCCCTCCCTTTAACCTTGTATCCAGGTACCAAAAAACGAAGCTACGGCACTGCTCGGCGCCTCAAGCGTAGATAAACGCTAGGTTTATCTATTTACTTTCATTTGCTTAGGGGAGCAGGGTAAATGTTGTAAATAAGTTTCCGATTCTCGCCGCCATCAATCAAGGACGCTAATTGAAGCTTTCGTAACCTTGGCTCTGTCTACAGTGTGGTCGTGCAACTAGTACGCAGGAAATCTAAAGTTGTCCTTAACGCAAACATAATCGTTGTTTTGCATTCGCCCAAGTAATACATGAAAATGGTATATCCAGACGGTTCAGCATTTATGTGGTGCGAAATGCTGTTTGGACGATTCCAACTTTTCATATAGATTATGACGGCAATAAATAAAAAATAAATATGAAAAAATGAAAAAATAAATTGGGAAGAAGAGGCTTGTTGCCCCAGATTTTATGTAGGCAAATATATATTTCGCATCTTGTAATTGTAATTTGGTTTCATTGGGCTTACAATTCCATGATTCATAATTTCAATTTGTCGAACCTTTATTAGATTAAAAATCGGCGTAATTAATGTTAGAAATTGTGGGTCATGCAAAAACGCCCTCAACTGTATGCCACGTAGTAAAGAGGGTAATTATATTTTCTGGCAGGAATTACATGCGCTAAAAAGTTGCAGTTTGTTCCTTTGTGGCGGAATAATCACTGAATTCATAGATCAATTGGGCGAACCACTTTTCCGCGAAATTTTCCAATCGGGATATTTGATGTAATTTAGATCACATAGCCAAGCTATTAAATTCCGCGCCAAAGTGGTTAGCCCGTTTGCTCTATGAATTCAGTGATTATTTTGACACTGAGGATTGCCATTTCTGGATAAGTGGTAACCTAAAAACTGTCGAGGAAATTATGCGGGTTGCCAAACCCGAAGATATTGTAGAAATTTACCAGGGCGCGTATTGTCACCACGAAGTTCATCTCTTAGACAGTTTATGATTTTTACCATACGAGTAAATTCCAATTTGATATTAATATGGTACAGACATTAAGTAGTGCCAGCGTAATATTGTCATTCACTGTTTGTAATTATTGGCATATTCTCTACAGCTTGAATATCAATTTAAATATTATGATAATAGTTTTCTTGCATTTTTTATAATAACATATTTCGTCATCGTACATGTTTTTGTGATGTTTCATTAATAGGTACATTACACTGTCCCTCAATCAGTTTTCAGGCATGGTGTTATTTTGTCCCCTTGGAGAGACGGAGGGCCAGTTTTCGCCATCAACGCTGCCAGCATAAAGGTTTATCACAACACCCTGATTTATCTTATGTACTCGTCATAATACGCTCTTCCATATCCGCAGTACACATCGGCACAGGGACTGACTGAGCTTGATAGCACGCATTTGGGGATGGGGGGACAACGAGGTCGAACACAAAGGACATCTACAAAGCGGCACTCTTGTCCATCAGGGCATTCCATACTGCATTTACCGCCGACAACTTTGGGGGAACGGGACTGAGAATATGACTTGCTGCAGAAAAGGATAGGTAAATTATACAGGGCTGTATCTTCCGTCAAATTACTTTAAAATTCACATTCTTTCTTACCGCCAGGTCCATATCCAACTGTATCTGTTAAAAGGCTCCCAGTCCAGAGGCAAAGGAGTAGAAGTTGAGGGAGGATGAACACAAAATATTTGATTTCCATTTTCAGAATAATAAAAAATAAAAATAATAGAAAATAAACCCTATTCAATCAAAAACATGTCCTCAGATATCGTTCCATTATACCAATAAAAAATATTATTAATATTTCGTCGGCATTAATTTTTACTTTGTTGTACCAGGCGTAATAATCAGTTTGAGCAAAATTTAGTCAATGCTGATAAATATGAGCGTTCTACCATTTACACTTTAAATTAGTTACCTGTAGCTGACCACTGACATCGTCGGTATATTTTGCACACCCGGCAGAAGATGCACGGCGCATAATGTGCGCACATTACGTAATGAGAAGTAGAAACAGAAAAGTTATTTTTCTACGAAATCACTTGTGTACGTCAGCCTTCAAAGATTTGGTAAATTAAGGGGACATTCAAGCTTCAAGAAATCTACCAAGAAAAGAACGAACAGGTGGTGTTGGCGAGTATTCATTGAAAGGGGTCCGTTTCATGGGTCTAGGATATTTCCCCGAGAGCCCATTTCCCCCGGGGACCAATTTCCCTGGAAGCCCACTTCCCCGGGGACCCATTTCCCCATGTACCCATTTTCCCGGGAGGACCTCTTTCCCTGGAATGGTCCATTTTCCCTAGGAAACTAATTCGTTTGAAATAAACTTTCAGCGTAAAATTTTGGAGAAATGACTCCCCGGGGAAGTGGGCTCCCGTGGAAATGGGTCCCCAGGCAAATGCGCCTTCCCGGGGAAATGGATCCCCAGGGAAATGGGCTCCCGGGGAGATGGCCGGCTACCGTGTTTGATATACCGACCAAAGGTGTAAGCCGAAAGCCACTCCAACAGTACTACACCATACGTGCGCCACGCTGTCAATAACAAAGGCAAAGTGCATTGTGGACTGGTTTGGTGATGGGATGCCCATCACAGTAACCACAGCCGATTTCTGACCGAGACGAATGTACTAACGCTAATTGTGTTTAAGAGTGAATGCCTCACATTTTATGTAAAATACTACTTTGAATCGCATCTGTGCTTGCTCTAATTTTCATGCGATAATGCAATTGTATCAATTATGGATGACGTTACAGATGGGGAATCGTGATGTCATGACAAAGTAGCTCGTTTACTTGCATAAAAATGGAAAACCAGTGAGCCATTTCAGACCTTTCCGCGAAAATATGCTGGCGTTAACAAAAGTCTTTATGCAGTTGACGCCAAATGACGCCGTTGGTACGAACTCAGTTATATTTATAATATTAATTGTTTTGTATTTCGTAAAATGAAAATTTTTGTCGTCGTGAAAACACATTTTTTATGTCTGTTTCATTCTGTACATTACACTGCCGTTCGATCAGTTGACAGACAGGGTCGTAATTTATCCTCTTCGGATAAGGGGGGGGGGTCAGTTATTGTTTTTACTGCCGACGCATGAAGGTACGCTACGGCATCCGGATTTATCACAAGTACTCGTCATGACACATTCACTTCCAACTGCACAGGACGCAAGGGCACATACACTGGATAGTGTCACGCATACAGGGACGGGTGGACAAGAATATTGGTGACATTGGATAGTAACCAGGCGGCACTCTTGTCCCCCAGGGCAGGGTACTTCGTTTCTAGTATTGCAGTAAAAAGTGGGAAGTTTTCCATATTCAGTGGGGGGTGCGGGAGCGGGACTATAACTTTCTGACAGAAGAAAGAAACAAAATTAAACATATTTCTATCTTCAGTTATTTCAGTTTTTTTTATCATGTTCCTTACCATAACCTTCACCTCCAACTGGACTTGCTAGAACACCACTAGTCCAAGAGAAGAGGATTAACAGGTGAAACAGGACAAAAACAAAAGATTTGCTTTCCATTTTCCGATTAATAAATTCGTCGCAACGAAGTTTTACTTGCAAATGGCTACGGGTTATATCACACTCACACAGGAAGCAACAGTCAATCTGAATAATTGTTCGTGAATGGTCGTAAATATCAGCGTTCTTTTATTTATACTCTAAATTGTTTATAGGTAGTAGACCACTGGCAACGTCGAAACTGTACGAAAAGTAAAAACACAAAATATGCTTTCCGCGAAATTGTTTTTGTACGTCAACATTATTCTAAGATTTAGAGTAATAAGTAGACATTCACGGTTCAAGAAGTTTACAAAGAAAACTAAGAACAGAAAGTTGAAGAATTTTCTGGGGTTGCTTAACTGCCTATAGTAGCAACTTGTATAATTTGGCTACTGAAAAGCTAGTAGATGCAATGTTGTCAGTATGCGGTTGTATGTAAGGTTCAATGTATGAAAGATTAATTGTAAATTGAAGTTAAATAGTTCTTTTTTATGCCTAAATAGTTGATTACATGATACTAATAATCTATGATGACCTTTGACCTCCTCTAGCACATAAACCATTTGGCCGAACTCGGTATGCTCGATAAATATGCCCAATTGTTATTGTATCATTCCACTAAATTTGAGCCTCGGGTCTCAATTTAAAAAAAGGACCGTTGAATTTTAGCCCACTTCGGATTTGACCTGAGACTCAAAAGTCTGTGAATAGCAAGAGCATTTGACTCATCATTGATTCCGGAAAGAAGAATGTGAAAATTCAAAAATTCCTTTTAGTTTCTGAGAAAAGGTGATTCGTTTGTGTTGACCTTTGACCTCTTCTGGTTCCTAAACCCTATGACCGATAAGCACCAAACTCGGCATTCTTGATAAACATGACCTAGTGTATCATTCTGCTACATTTAAGCCCCGGGTCTTATTTAAAAATTTGACCTTTGAACTTTTGACCCACTTACAGTTTGACCCGAGACTCCAACGTTTGTGTACAATAAAAATCTTTGACCCACTATAGATCCCAGAAAACTCAATCTCAAAATTCCTATTAGTTCCGGAGAAATCGCCATCTGTTCATGGCGATCTTTGACCTCCCCTGGTGCCTTAACCCTTTGACCGATAAGCACCAAACTCGGAATTCTTGATAAGCATAAGCCAGTGTATCATTCCACAAATTTTGAACCCCGGGTCTCATTTAAAAAAAGTTAACCTTTGACCTTTGAACCCACTTCCGGTTTGACATAAGTCTCCAGAGGGGGAGGTTCTGATGGGACAATGATTCCCTGTGACGTCCCTAAAACAGAATTTTAAAATTCCTTCCCGTTTCCGAGAAAACTCTCAGACGGACGGACAGGCGGACAGACGGACGGACAGGCGGACAGTCGGACGGACAGGCGGACAGACGGACAGACAGGCGGACAGACGGACAGACAGGCGGACAGACGGACAGACAGGCGGACAGACGGACAGACGGACGGACAACGTAAAACCAACAAGTGACTTCGTCACTTAAAAATGTCTTTTTCCAGTTGATGCCAAATCATACCATCGATAAATTTTTAGAACCGGTAAAATGGTAGTTAGGTTTACATAATATAAACATTTTTAGAAAGTTGAATCAATTAGTTAATCAATTGAAATACTATACATTTAATCATTTTTACAAAATTTTATAAAAATGATTTTTAACTACTCATTTGAGGTAGTTACGTTTCAGTGATCCCATTACAGCAAATTAATATGGTGTTGTAATTTAGTTCTTGGCGTCACAAGCTTGACCCTAATAGGACTTTAGTGAATAAAGTTGTAAACACTGAATAGACTGATACTTTTCAGTACTTTTAGGCAAAGCGTTTCTTGAATCTTACAGCTTGAGCTTCCGGTTAACACCACAGTCATGGGCCCCATAGTCAGTTGGAACTCCGAAGCCATGACTCACGTCTACAATGGGGTCGTACACCTAGTACGTAGGGAGTCGTAAATTGTTCTTGACGCAGGCGCAATCGCTGTTTTGCATATATCGTTTGCAGTAAAAATTGAAATTTTATGAATGATTCGAATAAAGGTTGATCATTTAGTTTAACAATAGTGTTGCAAATGCTATTTGGACGATCCCAAACTTTAAAATGAAAAATGATGGCGCCTAGATAATGTTCCTAATTAGATCGATTCCAACAACCTTGCCTACCACTTAGCGCGCACCTTGAAGTGTAAAGCTGTTCAATTAATTCTCGCAAGGACTCGACTCGACTCGATTCTCGACTTGCAAGGAGTCTAGGAATATGAGTATGTTCCTACGCTCAATCAGAAACCTAAAAAGAAATAGTAGTAACCCAAGTAGTAAAAAGGTGATGCATTGTATAGTACGGTGGGATTGTATGTAAACACATATTAAGAAAAACAAGATAACTTTAGTTAGCTAGACTGACGGAGGGACATTGGAGGCTGTACCACGGCGATCGGCTTCATATTTTTATGTAGCAATGCTTTTATCAGTATAAGACTTTGTGCCAAGTGACAGCTCCCGACGGCGCGTTGTTTTGAAA
>JAHZNE010002537.1:0-10768 GCA_027744055.1 Callyntrura sp. NNG-2020 | reverse complement strand
GTTGTTGAAGTGTTTTGTCCGCTTTTGTCCAACGAAGACGATGGACATTTCCACTTTTGTCCAGTGGACAATTTCCATCATCCAGTGGACAGATCTTCCTTGGTTGAAGTGTTTTGTCCGCTTTTGTCCAATGAAGACGATGGACATTTCCACTTTTGTCCACTGGATAATTTCCATCATCCAGTGGACAGATCTTCCTTGGTTAAACTAAAATTTAAAAAAAAATGTCAAAGTAAAACTTTAAATTGAACCAACTACATTTATTCGTTGCTATTTCTGTGGACTAAATAAAACGGGGAGAATTATAAAAAAAATAGCATAACGGATTTTGATGAGCTATTTCATTTCAAATATTGCAAAATTAGATTCCTTTAGAATGCACTACTGTATGTTTACCCTAACAAATATAAACGGTGGACCTAACATTAAATCAATCTACTTCCGGTTCCGGTTCGAAAACATCTATCCAGTTCACCGCAGACACCAACTTAGCCCCCAGGCTCTCCGTAAACTGAATAGATCTCGTGTTTCGCCGTTCCACCGTCACACAAGGAAAGCATCCCTGTCGAGCGGCATCCTTAAAAGCAAAGTTCATCGTCCTCTTCCCATATCCTTTTCTCCGCTCCCCTTTGTCCGTGTACAGCGCGGACAGCAACCCGAATCCCGAAGTGTACACCCCCGACAAACATTTCCCTTCTTGAAAAACTCCCCCAGAAGGGCCCAGACGGATACTGCGCTTGATATCCAAATTTGAATTCGCTTTCGCGTACCTCCACCCAGCAACAAGAAAATCTTCTTCCTGCTTATCGGGATCCAGTTTTCGCACTTCCAACCCTCCTGGCAAACTAATTAAAAAAAGCACCCTTTTAAAACACAACTTGTCTTCTGTTTTGAAAGTAACCTTGTAATCACCTATCATCCTCTGTTATTCGAAGAGCTTCCGCAATTTCCAGGTAGTACAAATTGCAGGGGTGCACCTCCACCACGTTCCCTTTGAGGTTCACACTGATATCAAACATCATTCGGAAAACCGGTTTTTCCAAACCCACCAACCGGAAACACGTGTCCCAGTCAAAGATGGTGCTTTCAGAAAAGCATCGCTTCACCAGTGCATCAATGTCCTCCTCTTCTTCGATAATTGCCCGGGGAGCTGATATACACGTGAAGGCTCCATAGTCCTGGAAGCATTCAACAGTGCCCCCATTTATTGACAGCACTGCATTTTCATTTTTTTCAAAAGAATTTTCAATTGTGTACAGAGCTACAGTAACAGGGGGGACAAGGGGGGGGGCGAAATTCCTATCCTGTAATACATTATGACCTTTCCCCTCCCTATCCCTTAATGTTAAATCGACAAATCCAGGGGGGACATGTTCCCCTCGTCCCCCCGGTTACTATAGCCCTGGTTGTGTACTACCCACCTTCCGCAAATTAGTTGACACTATCCACGTGTTTTCTGTAATTTCCCCGCCGATCGTGTAGAACACCAGACTTTCCCGGAATCCGGGATGGAGCTTCCCTTGATTGTACATCTATCTCACCGTCCATTTCGTAGTATTATATCGGAGATCATTAAAAGTGTCTAGGAATAATGTTGTACGTGGTAACTTACAAAGCAGGAGTGGGGTAGGCGGGCTTCCAGGACGGGTAATAAATCCCGGGGTCGTTCCATTTTAATGAAGGTGGCCATCGTCCAAGAGGGAGACAAGTTGGTATAATCCTCCAAAATTAAATATACTTTTTGGTTAAGATGCCGAATTATACTACCGAGCTTGATTGCCGAGAGAGGCAACATTCATTTGATATTATTATATTATAGTCAGCTGGTTATGACGGTGTAGTAGTAATTAATCCATCCCAGGACAAAGTGGTTTTTATCAGATTGAATGAAACATGTGTCCAACATCCAGCTGCCTGTGGATGGATGATTGTACAATTTGTGAATGACCAATGCTAAAAATAAATATGATGGCTTCAGCCTGTATGGCTTGTTCGCTGGCAGTTTTGTGGGTATAAATCTTGCCGTTTTATAGTGTCCAGTAACCCTTTCTGGATAGACGATAGACGACAATAATTGAAGGCAGGATGTTTTCATGGGCACCTCCTACAGATGCATACGAAATAAAACATCAAACTTCCGGCATCATTAATACCAGGACCCCATTTCATAAAATTACAAGTCCGACAAGTTGACAAACTTGTCAAAAATTCGCCCATTTATAATGTATGGGTAACCAACAGTGACTAACTGAAAAATTTGTCAAATTGTCAGCCTGTCATTTTTATGAAATTGGGTCCAGTACAAGTTATTAAAAACGACAAATCGGTAAGGATGTTAGGAAATTTCACTTATTTTTAATTTGAATGTGGCAATAATAAAACATATCCCGTTAATGAGGGATCATTGGTACTGGTAAGGGTGGAATGTTATTTTGGATTTTTTTACTATGCACCCGTGTTGGAAGTTCATATTGTGCGCATTCATGTAATTTTAGAGTTTCAAAGGATTCCTTAATATCAGCAATCAGGAAGCCACTATTGAGTATTTAAAGCTTTTAACTGTGTTAGTCTTATTGTGGATCTTAAGTTCTTTAGTACGAATTTTCATTTTACTGACGAGGGAACATTGGCGCGTTGTTTGGAAAATACTGAAAAAGAGAAATTTTTGACAGTGTGGAAAATCGTTATTGGGGTTAGCATTAGGAGTTAATAGGGAGAACGTGAGAGAATAGTAACTCCTTTACAGGCTCCAGTTTTTACCTCGTAAGAGGTCCCCTCACAAATAGAAAATTACTAGTATCAAATTTTACGACATTGGTAGTTACAACTTACAACGCTTTTCTATTTATGAGCGCTCATGTTCGACATGACGCTAGTCCTTGTTTAACCGACATCCGCCAATTGATTTTTTTTATGACCAACCAATACGAACATTGATGCATTTTCTTTTCCTTGGTAATTTAACTGCTCTATGAACGGCTCACTTCCGCCAGGTATTTTCTGGCGTCGCCATCCCTACTTTGCAATGGAGTTGCTATCACTGCTCACCCTGCATTTCCATCATCCACTGTAAATTGTCGTTGTGACCTTCGCAAAAGTATCCGCAGGACCATGTCTGGCTGGGCAGACCGAATTTGCCGAATTCGAATCGACTGTTTACCGAACTTTATGGTTGCTCGGGGATGTTCAACTTTGGGTATTTTTACGTAACGTCCGCTAGATACGCAGGGCATATCTGTATTTATACCTTTTGCAGCTATTCAAAAGCACGCTACACTTGCGGCTTCCATCTGCCTGAATGCGGCTGACCGAACGGAGACTAGAGACATGGAATGACGATTTCCTCCTCCTTATTTAAGCTCTTGCATCCTGTCCTTGAACCTCCCTTATTGACAGTGCGTTGCAAGTAGAATTTTATAATTTACAATAACATCTAACAATGTTTCCATGGCATACTACAATTTACAAGTAATACAATACAAACACATACTACTTCAATGCCACACTGACAAAAATTATTTGCATATAGCTAGCAAAACTGACATGATATAAATGTAAGCAAAAACACTAAAAGAATGCATCTACCACCGAAACATAATTAATTCATTAACAAAATTTAAATTGTGGTATGATTGGTAGAACGAAGCTCGCAATAAATAATATATAGTCATTCCATGGACTTTCCACGCCTAAGGAGGCATAACTTTTATAAATAATGCTCAATAAAATAATTGATTATGATTGCTAAGGTTTTTTTGTTTCTGTACCTACTAAGAGGTATGTATTATGTCTTCATAGCGGCAAAGATGATAGGAATGGTATAACCCGACAGCGACTTCAATATTGTCATTATAAATGATGAACCAAGTTCAAAATTATCCAAACAGTTTAAAAATTGAATGTTAGAGCACATAATGTTACCACAGTAGACAAGTAAGGCGCGCTTGAATAATTGTATTTTTCCTCCTTTGATACCGAGCACGTTTTAAAAGTTGTACCACGGGAGAAAGTAGAGCATTGGTACATTTTGGCGATGTTTTTATGGTAACAAAACTGTCACAAGTAGGTCATTTTGGCTGTATTCCCTTTTCTTTTAAAATAATCAAGTTGCTGGTTCATTGGCAAAATTAATTTGATGGTTATTCGAGTTGGTTGCTGTTTTGAACACGTATGGAATACTCATTGATCATTACTAGTGAACCCGTGCCTAAATCGTAAGTCAGGGATCTAAGTGCAAATTTGGATACCGGCGTTACTGTATGCAGTTTTATACAAGAATCCTGATCTCAATGCTTTGATGAAGGTCTATGTTTATATGGGAGAGTCCAAATTGAATGCATAATTGAATCGTGCAACTATTTGGTTCCTTAAATGCGGCCCTTCGACTTCTGTCCAGTTTCAGTATGCACAAAGTTTTGTTATCGTCCTGCAGATTGAATTTTACTATGAAAAATGCTAAAATGCATGCATTATATTATTTTAAAATGCCAGGAATTTAAATATAAGGAGCAACAAAACGATGTAAATCTAAATTGCTAGTGATAAATTTAATTTTTAAAAATATAATCACGTTTTAAAGGTTTTAAACTCAGTGTAACCGCATTCTTAATACCCTATTTTTGTTTTAAAAACCTTTATAACCACCTATTTTAATTATTTAAAGTGCATAAATACCTACCTATTTTGTCAGTTTTAAGCACCTAAGAAGCACGACCCTGATCATTAGTTAGTAAATAATAAATGGTAGAAGAGATGTTCAAACACTAAAAGTGGGACTGGCACAAGGCCAGAGGTGACAAATAGTTAAACTTATGCACTGTGCATCGTATAGTGTTGCATGTGCATGTGACCAGTATTCCCGAATAAACGAAGTACGTGTAGGTTTTATCAATTCTTGAAACAAATTAAACTAATTTCAAATCCCATACCAAAAATTTCAACATACTCGCGCCCATCGCAACCACATTTGATTCAATAATATTCAAAGAAGAAAGCGATAAGACGTGATAGTTGAAGCGCTTCCATTTTTAAGCGAAACCAATTATAAAGTTGCCACATCCAAAACTCTTTCAACCAGTCACAATGTATATTTTTCATGAACTTTAGTGTAAAATTATACTTTTAAATGATACAGCTGTTTAACATTGTTGTTGCTTTTGTACTTTTAGGTCGTTTTAACTGTGGCATATTTTATTTCCACTATAAACGTTTTCCTGCTCTGCACAGATAAAGTTATGAATAAAACTAAAACTAAAGGCATTTACATAGCAAAACCAAAATAGATCACAACTAAATCATAAAGCAGCATTCTTCTTTAACCTAAATATAACCACAAAAGACTTACAATGTTACTTCTCAGCTATATTGTGAGTATTAGTGTTATTGCACTCATTCTGTCAATCCCGCCATCGACTGCCTTAGTAGATAATACGGATCCCCAGTTGGACTTGGGATCAACAATAGCACCTTTTTCAAACTGCACAATTCAAGTAATTCTGAATAGGGCGCTCAAAAGCAAGTTTGATTACAAGACAGTCTATAACGTACTACTGATCAGTTCTCCCACGGTGCAAACCGTTTACGATTACGTACATTATGAGTCAGGTATACTTTCGTGTGACCAAGTGTTCTATACACTATCAAGCTCTCCCGAGTTTCGATTCCTTCGAAAGTCATATGAAATGTCTAACTGCATCATACATACATGTTGATGCTTCAGAGTGTCAGAGTTGGACCGGGAACGTAGGAAATGCTGTGAATGGCCCGGACGTGATCAGCATATATCTAAGAAACATTTTTCATCTAATTCTGCCAGGTCCAAATGTCAGTGATACAGTTATTGGCCTAACAAAAAGCCACTGGTTTTTTGGCCACGTGCCAAAAACAATTAATCCCAGCAAAACCCCAACACATTTTCTACGTTCTAACTCCCTCCTTTCTTTCATTGAATCTAATGAAAGGAAATCTCCCGCGTGGAAAGACTTTTTTCTGTTCCCTGCTGGTCCCGCCAAGCTACTTTTTCCATTTCTTGTAAAAAGACTCAAAGCTATTCTGTGACTACGACGTACGCAGTAAACGCAGAGAACTGGGAAGACGCCAATGTGCAACAACTAATAACCTCCAAGTGTAATACTTTGACCGTCGGGGTTAATTTACAGATTTGCTATGAAAAAATTAAAAGTAACTACAATGTTCTAGGACTTATACAGCTTCAAATTTATTCTCACCCGTTCAACAAAATGTCAGCAATTTGGCAGTTATTTCAAATTCACTCAAAATTACCCCCCCAGTTTCCGTGGTAACGTTGTATAGAGGCAGACAAAAGAGTATTATACACAATATGATAATGGCTATATTTCAAAACATATCGCGGGACATTAAGTTTTACCAAGTCATTTCGAATATGATAGTATTTTTTTAAAATACGACCTTCTCAAGCCGGAGCATGGTTATCAGTCCCGGTACGAGGTCCCTTGAACTTCATAACTTGTACTGAAATACGGAAATCACAGCATTACGTCGTTGCTGGTTTTCTATCCTCGTTTGATTGGATCAGTTGGTTTCTGTTTTCTGTGTAAACCTTTGTATGGGTTGCCATTCTAGACCATACCAACAAGTGGGATAGGAAGTTGCTCTGGGACTATGTTACATTTCTATATAACATTTTACTTGGACTTCCGATATCCTTTCTAAACAAGCAGAAGGTGGATCCAATCCATCCATCTTACCGTGGATGATGGTAGGAATTTTTATTTCAAATGAATATCGTGGTGACAATACAATGCAACTAGTGGCTCAAAACATTTGGATTCAGTCGCTGAATTGATGCAGCATAATTTCACCATTTTTCTCTTCCTCTTGGTGTGTACCGTGCGCTATCAAAAATCAAGTTGATAACGAAGCTCGGCAGATTGCTACTTTTTCATGGTGACCTTTGACCTTTTCTGGTGCCTTAACCCTTTGACCGATGAGCACTAAACTCAGTATTCTTGATATGCATTAACCAATGCATAATTCCGCTAAATTTGTAACCCAGGATCTTTTACTGGTATGTTTGTGTATGGAGAGTACGCAAACTCGTACGCTCGCAACTCAAAATTTGACCTGAACTGATACTGCATTTGGCTTTTGCTTTTATACTAATTGATATATTTTAAAGTGTGTGTAAAAAGTAAATCATATTTCATAAAATTACTGGTTCATGAAACGTGGCATGCAACAAAGAAACTGTATGCCAATTGTTATGTGTGAAAATCAGTTAAATGCAACCAACCAGTACTGAGATATAGTAATTTTATGAAACATGATTTACTTTTTGAACACACTTTATGACCCACGAAACTCTGTTACAACGTTTTCGTCGGGGTAAATTTTAAGACATAAAATGTTGGTAAAAGTATTAAGTATTAAAGTCTTAAGCATTAAAAATTAATATCAGTATTGTGTGGTTTATCGGTAGTGGATGGAAATGGGAATTTTCTTACGTAAAAGTAAACGATGACGTTGAACATGATGATGATGACACGCTGCTAAAGTCATGCTGCGTAGGGCAACGTTGTTGCTGCTTTTTAGCTTAAGCTAAAATTGGCTAAAGTTAAAAACTTTTCAATTCGTTTTTACTTTTACATCCAAAGTAGGCTTGCTGATTACTCATAAAACTTACACATTACCAATGTGCTTCATCCATAATACATTCCTGATGAGACGATCTAAGATCTCAGTCAGGAGTAATTAGTTCGAGGAGTAAGATTCCTTATAAAGGCAGTACTATTCAATGGCAATTCTCCGGGACCTTACTACAAGTTTTTAGACATTCACGTAATCTAAATAATTTTTGCTTAGTATGTTTTATCAACGCATCCCAAAGTCTGCGTCAAATTTTATTGCTATATTGAAATGTCTGGTAGTAGTTTATTTCTGTGTATACTATAAAAGTTATTGTTGACTTTGTATGTGATACCACCCATGAGTTCATGTGATAGCATAATTGCGGAAGCGGAAGTATAAAAAAGTAATAAAGTATATCGAACAATGCAGCGAGTAACCCTATTACGAAACTACAGAATGTGATTGAATTGTAATACTGAAGAAGCAATGGGAATTACTTACCGCTAGTTATAGTTTTGCACAACGACATAACTTTGTGAATTTTGTAACTTCTATCTACTTTATCAGGCCAAGTTCCAGTTATACTGCTTGTCAATATGGTCGACTTTACAACAAAATTCTTCTTACTTCTTTTACTAGGAATGTTGCTGATTGGAAACTCTGTAAGTGTTGTCTTATAAGTGAGGCACCTTGTGAAAAAATAACTATTAAAATTTTGAAATAACTTTCAGCACGCAAATCCCGCAAAGACCGAGAAACCTCCAAAGAAACCATATCTCCATGCTAAATAAGGAGTGTTAAGCTTGTTACTTCATTTTATGTACAACATTATCCTTGAATTTAGTTGACCAACCTAATAAAGTTAAACTCTTAGTTTAAAACAATTCTGTTTACACTATTTGATCACCACGAATGTGCTATTCCTGTAATGGAGCTTCTGATATTGTCGGCAGAACTTCATAACAACCGAAATCATTTGTTATCCATATGCATATAAGATGATTGAGATTATGCAATCAGTATATCTGCCTGTCTGACCGTTTGCTGGACCGTCTATCTGTAATCATGGTGCTTTACACTTCCAAATGAGTTAAAAGTTTCAGCTCAAACTTTATATGTATATGTAAACCTTGGACCAAAAAACATTTCCTTTTGACACCGCACGATCAAGCACTGATTTAGATATCCAAATAACTCTCACTATAACTTGTTAGTTGTTAAAATTCGATCTGGTTAATAAAATTTAACTACAAATATAATTTGATATGACAACACAATTTAAAAAATGCTGTGTTGAAGATTTTTATGGAAACTAAATATGGAAAGAGCCAATATAATAGTTTAATATGCTCTCTGCAGTTTCTAACGAAGGTGAGTTACACTGTTTTATTTATCATTATCGACAATTTTTACTTAACCATATACCCATTTTGAGAGATGGTCCTTAACACGAAGAAAAATTTACTTTCAATTTAATGATTTTACCGGTTGCTCACAGTCCAAAATGAGTAGAGTACATACATAAGTGACTCACGATTAGCGCACTATAACAAGTCGCCATAGGACATAAGATAGACAAAATATCATTTTTTAATACAAGTGGCTTGAGAGGTCTAATAAATTAACTGGACTACACATGTATTGCCATTTAGAAAATTTGTGCGGTGATTGTACTCTACGCATTGGATTAACTAGTAAAAGTACAAAATTGAGCAATTGAGTAAAAGGCAATTGAGTTACATAGATATATTGAAAAAGGGTTAAAGGGTTATTTCTTAATTTTAATATGCTTATGCTTATTTTTGGTATAAATGATCTCGATTATATTGCGATTTTAGTATGCAAATGTGTTATTAGACTTCCAAGCTATTGAAAGAAAATGCGATTTTCTTAGAAATTGTCAAAAAAACTTATTTGATGAAGCACATTAATAACAAAGTATCAAAGGTACCATTCTAAGAATTACATAAAGGTGCATTGGAATATACAAGGAATGATTTAATGCTACCATTAAAAGTGGAAAAATTAATGAAAGTCGAACATCATATTTTAAAAATCCAAATTGAAGTTAATTAACACTTTTGTCAGACGTCAGTGTGAATTTCAAATAACTATAAACGGTAAACTCAGTTTGAAAGACGAAGCAATTATTAAGTAAAATGATGAATTGAAGATATAAAGTATTTACATATTTCTAAAAAGTTTAATGTGGAAAAAGGAAATCTCGATAAATTTCACGACTTCCGACAAAAGATTTGATGACACTTGTAATAAAAAAGGTAATAAGAGGTAATAAAAGTAGTAGTAACACAGCCAGTTAATGTATCTATGTTAAATTCACTATTTTCTAAATTAGGAGAACGTAAATTAAACTGTAAGAAGTTTAAAGATCTAATTAAGACAAAACAACAGAAGTTATTTAAGCAGATTGTAATAAGGATAAAAAGTTAAACGTATATAATGTTTTCTTCCGAGTTAGAATCAGATTTGATGATGATTGTGATTTTTATACTTGTAATAACAATGCAATTTCTGAATAAGGTAATTAGAGAAAAATAATGATAATGTGTCTGCATGTCTTGTTAAAATACAGAAAGGGGTATCGAAAAAAAAGAAAGAAAAAAAATTTGATATGGAAGTTGATCAAAGCAAACAGGTTGATATTGATAAAAGGCGCTCTCAAGCATACCGTTTTGTAACTTACACAGAATTTTTACGGTACCGATTCTGAACAAAAAGATTTTCGAAATTTTGCATATATATTTCTTAAGGGTGTTCTATTATACCGGTTAAATAGAGAAAAAGAGTAATTACTACAAAGATCGATGTCAATTAGAAATTTGTCAGTCAAGATCAACAGCCAATAATATTTATGAATCATATGAATGGGATGAATCGTGATTTAGGAAATACTAAGCTTTACACTAAAAAAATACTATGCTTAAAATACATGTTAATTAAGCGTATTTATTGATATATATATATATTTAATGAAAAAAAAGAAATTATCTATTGAATATTGAACTTTTTTCAAATTGTGTGGGGGAGGGAACTCCGAGGTTAACTTTAAGTGGAGGAGGATGTAGCGGAGAGTAGATCTAAGTTATATATTAGTGGGTATGTGTGGCTCTGCACACATACACCACCACACATACGACAT
>JAHZNE010002536.1:0-18345 GCA_027744055.1 Callyntrura sp. NNG-2020 | reverse complement strand
AACTTGTAAACAACAAATCACTAGTCAACATATTTTGATTATTTCATCATAGTTCCTCGCTTCCAAATAACTGGACTCATCACTAATCACTAATCATAGTCAACTAATCGCTTTGTGAAACAGACTCCAGGAAGCAGAACCAGGAAGAAACGTGAACGTTATCAAAGTTATTTGCTGAGAACAATAATTTGTTTAGTTCTTGCTTGCGATTTTATGCTTTTCAGGTCGGATTTCGTTTTTAAACACGTAGGAGGCGACCTATGAAAACCGGATACTATTCTATGTATTTAAATACAAATTTTGTTTTTTATAAGTTGTTCTGTGTCAAATGCCAGTACGGTTTCATTTTTGCAACCGGAATACTATGTAAAGGTTTCGATTACAAAGTTATTACAAAGTTAATACAGTCCTCACATTCATACTTTCCTGGAGATGGACGTTGTTTGCTCCTTCAGTATAATCGGTCACTATGAAGATAAATATGAAGAAATAAAACAAATAACAAAGGGCATACAATTTTTTTTAGAATGTTGAAATAAACAAATCCAATCTGTTGTTAATTTGTTTTAGAGCATTTTGCTGTTCATTAACTGCGCTGCATGTTAAACGACGCGATACCAAATATATTTATAAAACGTTCAACATGTCGGGTATTAACCGCTGTCGTGAATACCTTGAAAGCTTAGTAGACTGGACTTGCATTGAGAAAATTCCTCTGGAAAAAATCATTTATGGTATAGCCACCTTCGACTTCATCTGGAGCCTCCTTCTTATTATTCCTTCCACGATGGCACACTTTCTGTACGTGAATCCCGGAGGCGTTTCCAGCTTTCTTCACTACAAGTGGGTTAATCACGTTGACATTTACAGATTTCGACGATTTCAGGATTGGGAGTTAGAGGACACAATCGACTTGACTCATGATGTAAAGTATGTCAACGAGACGAGACATCTAATGGACGATCTCTGCAGTCATTATGAAAATGACGACAGGATACCAGGAGATCCTGGAGATTATCTGAAGGAAGTGGCCGGTAAGCCATGGTCTAGTGGATACAACAGTCGTCTCGCTTTCATAGTTAAATTATGGGTTGCTGCCGTCTGTATTGTGTTCATGAGGTAAACTTAATTTTTTATATTTTCCCCGATCTTTCTGTGGCTATTTTCTAGATCAATATCTGTATGGCATAATATTTTCCCTAACGTCGCTCTGTTGAACATTTTAAGCACACCTTTGTTGCTCCTTGCAATTTGGTGGAGAAAGCGCAGAGCATGGGTTATTTCTTTGTATATGTTTATTCAACTTTGGCCCCTGTTCTTGTTAAGTTCTATTGGAGGCGTGTTGTCAGAAAAGTTAATGTGCGCCACAGAAGTAGCCTATGGACGCATTCAAATGAGAACATACATGAGCACTATCATTATCCTGCTGTGCATTTACCAGTTTTTCAAGTACGTTATCCTTCTGTTGTATATAATTGAGCGACTTCTTACTCACAGAAGAAAGGATCATGGATTTCCTACTAAACGAATAATTAGAAAAACTTTGAAGGTGCCGCCGACAGTGCCTAGGGGGAGAAACAATCAAAAACAGCAGACTCCAAGTGAAATGGCTCCTTTGGAGATAGCGGAATCGGCGATTAGTACAACTGTGCAAGAAGACGAAACAAAGTCGTAGGAAGCCGTAATAAGAGTTTACATTAAGAAAATCAATTATGTTGTTTTTCAAACTACTGATTGTGGCGTTGATGAATTGTGAAATAATTAAAATTGTGTGCCAGTTTACCTAAATACATGTCCTAATTTTACGCAAGTACTCGATGGTTTTTATTGCACATATTATAGCTTTCACGATAATAACCAAAATACAAATGCAAAATGTATTTTTGTGATGCACCTAAGTTGTGTTCGGATTGACAAATGAAGCTGTAGAATAGTTAAGACGTGGAGCAATCAATAAATAAAAATGTTTATGGAGCTTCCCATTTTATCAAAAAAATCAGATGTTAACAGTCAGTTCTGACAATTTTTAGTTTGTTGTGTTCGGATTGACAAATGAAGCTGTAGAATAGTTAAGACGTGGAGCAATCAATAAATAAAAATGTTTATGGAGCTTCCCATTTTATCAAAAAAATCAGATGTTAACAGTCACTTCTGACAATTTTTAGTTATTATTTAGTTAGTGTCTAATTAGCTGTATATACACATTCAACCGTAGACTCCTTTTCGTCCCTTTATTCACCATTTTTGCATTGATGAATGTCTGGCTGATGTCACAGGTTATAAGATACAGTATGGCGTTATGATTAACCCGTCGCAAACTCCTTTTTAATAGTCAGGAAACAGAATTTTATTTCCTCATGCTTGCAAGTGTGATTTTACTACATGATTGGTAGAGTGGTTATCATAGAGTGGTATTGTCATTTTACGGTACCGTTTACCATATCAAAATTCACATATGTACCTATAAAAATTTTGGCATTCTTATGTTGTAAATAGCTCATGGGTCTTACTTTTAAGTATTTTTATTCCTTAACTGCAAAGCTTTTGAAATTTACCGTAGACATTTTAATCAAGGACATGTGTATGACAATAGACGATACATTGCCACAATGAGTTTCATTTGCCTCAGTATTATCACATAAAAAATATTTGCGGATGAAACTACTCCTACAGTTAAGATTACACTGTAGCACTAGCACTGCGAACTATGGTTGTACGAGATAACTTTCTTTTTCATCATTGCTTTCCTTCCATGTTTAAATGAAACTGCTTTTGTGAGTAAAGAAAATGAACACAACATGTGAAAATGACTGCGGTTTGATTGGTCTGGTGGGGCAGTTACCGTTTTTACGATGATATCACACATCTACCGTCTGCTACATCGAATTCAAAAACCTCTTTTATGAACGCAAACCGTTCTTTTATTATACACACACACACTACTTCATTTCTGTAAAGGCAGTGATGTGATGGTGTTATATCGCCTTGTAGTTTGTTGCAATCATTGTGTACCATTTGTTCACTCCAGAGTTATTAGAATATACCTACAAACTGTTAGACAGATGGATACATGAACTCCACATGTATAAATCCTTTATTTAGCTGACTTTGTATGTTTCTATCTGTGCTTTTACTATTGAGAACCTCGACTCAACTACAGAGACCAAATTGATTTCACAGGCCACTTAGAATCACATCAGAGTTCAGTTCAGGTTATAATTTCAGCTTTTGTGGTGCTCACACATGCATCCTCGCTTGAATTTGTTTCAAGCATGCAAAAAAACAGTTGCTTCTTTCATACTAGTATTTTGCACGGACTTTGCCCTGTATTTTAGGCTTCCATATTATTCGAGTTTCTCGTGCAATGTACCACTTTGTTCCACAAATAATAATGCAAAGTGTACAAACACTTATATCTCTCTCCTCTCGGTATGCATTTTCGATGGACATGGACACGCATATACATAGAACGACGTACTGCGCTTATTCTGTCTATATATGATACCTATCGCCTGTAAGAAATAAAAACCTCGTATGATAATAATAATAATAATCGTAACACCACAACATATATCGATTTATTCATGAACAAAAGGCATCCGAGATAAATAAAAGAATTTTGAAACCCGCAAATTTTCGCATAAATGAACAATTTCATGAAATTGTCGCTTTATCAATGTTGGGTGTTGGATGCAGCACAAGGAAATTGTTTCAATTTCAACGTTATTTTTTGCCATTTAGACATGGCGTGCTTGATTGCTGTTGCTATATGGGTTCCTAGGTGAAGTGAAGTACATGAATTGGCAGCTGTAAAAAACAATAATGGTGTGCACGCTTTTAACTACGACGTGTATGTATAGATAGGCAATCGGAATCGACAACCGGGCGAGTTAACGTCAATAAATATGTTTTGTTAACAAGTCTAACAATAATTCTGTAATTGCTTATTCTCGCTTTTATTTTATTGGGAATCGTTTCGGTAGTTTAGCAGTAGTAACACGATCACATGCAGAACAAAATTATATGTGCAAACGGCACAGAATAATTATCACAATAGATAATTGAAATGTCCCCTGAGTAAGAGTTGTAAACTTTAATAGTATTATGGCAAAAATACAGCTAATCAATGTAATAAATCTTTCACTCATTATTCAGTCTTTGGATAAGTGTATTTTTTGGCTGCCCAATAATTTGACCGTTTTTGAATTTATGTGAATGGAGCTGCACCAGCTTGATAAATATAAAATATTGGTTTATTTTATGTTGCATTCTCGAATCAGAGCATTGTAGATTGAAATTTGCCGTAAACAAAAATGATATTAGTGGAACCAACCCATCAATTTCCCACGTGCAAAACAAATGTTTGCACATGACATCTTTTATATACGTAAATTATTCTGATAAGTTTCATTAAAAGTTTTATTTAGAAGCAATAATTAAGGGAAAACACGACAGCAACTAAAGCGCTAATACGTAATATTTGTAACGTTTACAAACAAAGCAAAGAATTATAGGCGGAAGAATTACAACATGCAAGTACGTGTATGACTCATATAAATGAAAGAAATTTCTTGCGTTTCCTTTAGGAATTACATTTGTTTGCGCAGTTTCATCTAGCGTAAACTTTGATCGGAAATTGAAGAATGAAGCTTAAAAGTAGTTCGTTTTACACAAATAAATCATTTTAACAATCACCTCAGAAGTCCACGATCCTCACAGGAAGAAAAATTCTTTTCCTGTGAAATGCGCGACATATGCAGAAGAACTATAGGGATACAACGATACAAGTTGTATTTCACAAAGAATTTCGTTCGATGAAGTGGCGACACGGTATATTCTGTATTCATCTAGACTTGAGAGACGTGAAAAGAAGAATATTTAAACGGGCGACAACGACCAACTGCTTAAAGGCAGAGACGGCTGCGCTTGACGTGCTCATGATTCAATTAGGGACTAATTTCATTAACAAAGGACCAATATGCTTCCCGCCCCTTGTCACTTGTTAAATTAGACGATGTTTTGACGTGAAACTTTCAAGTATTGGGTTTACAGTAGCCCGTATTGTGTATTATGTGTTGTGTGTATATCTATAAATATGTACCATGTGTTGTGAGTGGCAAGAATTTTCTAAAGACGCTGATTTCAGCAAGTAGTAAATAAGTGTGGATAATGAGGCTAATAAATTACATTGTGGTTTGCTGAGAATTTTTTTCTACAACCTCAACCATGAAATGTCTTGTATAAAACATTACTCGGAAGCTGTTTTTCTCAGATTCTTTCTTGATGACAGTACAAAAATGTGGTTCTTCACCAAAACATTACTATAATTTAAAATATTTCTTGCTGCAGCGTGACATACTTTTATTTGTTCATTTACCGTGCACAATTTAAAATTGCCTTTACCCCCGTAAAAGTTAGCTATTCAACGCCTTTTACGGCAGTAAACGGTAACAAATTCATAAATCATCCCTTCGAATTTTCTTGTGTATGTTTCCGTTCAGGAGAAATATACTAAAGAAATGTTCATAAAATCAAAGAGAAAAAATTCGCATTATGGTGTACATGTACGGTTTTCTTCTTTTATACGTCTAGCCTTCCAAACAGATCCTCTTTTTGTGCCTATTATCAGTACATTCATTCCTATTTCTTTGCTTTTCCCAGAACAAACATTGAGAGGCTCATAAAAGTGAGAAACCACACAAACTTATTCCACGCACACAGTTCCTGCTTTTTTATAACTTCCTTTTTTCTCCTCTTCCTTGAGTCATTTGAGAAGGACAGATGAGATTAAACAGAAAAGCGGATACGCGTTTTCTTTACTTCCTCTATTAACTAACTGGCATGAGATGAGGAAATTTAGAAATCTCTCTTTAGAAAAAAATGTGCTCTTTTTGTTTGCCTATCTACTTTTCTGGATGCTAGCAGCAGGAATGAATTTTCACGGAAAGATAGACAGCTCTATACACACTTATTACTAGTTCTCCCCTATTAACTCGCAGCATCTAGCATACAAAGTAGAGCATGTGGCAAAACCAACATCTAGTTAATGATCCGAAGGGCAGGGATCAGGTAAATATTTGGTTATTCATTGCTTTCCTTCAACACAACACTTTTTTATGCTTCCCTTATGTCTGCTGTTCTTAGCTGTAAAAATGCTTCTAATGTTCATTTACTCCCGTTCTGCCAACCAACTCCTATTTTCTTTCTTTTCACCCACAAAAACTGACAAATGCACACTTTTTTGGCGTTGCTTGCCAATGAAACTGTACAATGTAAATAAGGAGAACTAGATTTATTGATTAATCGCAACATTTTCTATTTCACTTCACCCACCCCTTTTTTGGTTTAAGCTGACTATCCATCTATTACCATAACGACAAATACTGTACCTACATGCTCCAACTCTGAAGAACAATAAAGGATATGCCTTGTTGTCGACCCTGGTGAAATCGACTAAGTAATTAATTTTTTTAAACAGAGAAAAAAAATCTAGGCTTACTGACTGAATAAAAAACAAACTTATTGTTCCTTATGCATTTAATGTGTACCATTCTTTTGGAAGGTTTTCCACTGCTGCCTGCTTCATTACTCCACACTGTTTCTCTCTGGAATGACTCTCATAAAACATTCCATATCACAAAACGCATATGGTTCACCGACTTCCTCACCTATCTCTATTTTTCCTATTATTATTGTGCGAGTTCACACAGTAGTAGCAGCAACAGCCAACAGCATTGGTAGACAACATATGTGTAGTGTCTACAATCGGGTCCGTTTTCTCTCTCTCTCGCCCTCTCTTATTTATGCTCTCTAGTCATGCGGATTTATATTTTACCGCTTGAGTTTCTTTTTTTTTTACAACCAAGCCATCTTTTCCTCCCTTTTGTTTTGCTTTTAGTGGTAGTTAATTTCAAAAGTGGGTGTGTGTCCCTCTGCACCATTCGTGGCGTCCTATTGTGAAATGTGACATTCTTTGGCATGATGTATGAACACGGAAACAATTAGTCTATGTCAACTTAATTTACTGTATTTGATATACCTACGAGAACGTTAGTCGAGAGATTATTGAATGTAATGTCTTCAAAATTGGTCATACGACTGATAATATACGTAGTGCTCTCCTAATTCGGGTCTTTTGCTGGGGAAATGAAAGCAGAGTGAAAATAAATGTACATGTATGCGTCAACTTATTGTTGCTACATATAATTTTCCAGAAACATAAATATCCAACCTCTCGCTCTCGTAAAACAATGTAAATAGCTAACTTGGACTATTTACATAATCGTATAGCAATCTGTTTCATTATTAAGTTATCTATGTCGTGTAAATCCTTGGTTCAGACAGGCCAAACACTATTTATGTATTAAAAGTTACTACACCTATAATCCATTTGTACTCAAATCCTGTTCACGTATATATAATGTGACAGGTGCAAATATGAATATTTTGGAAATGAAGGGTTCCTTCACTTGTAAGGATATGGAATGAATGTTGTTGATTTACCTTTTATGGCAGCCTAATATGGTGTTGTGTTATCTACAGATAAAAATAAAATTAATATTTTCACAAATTATAATGATAAAATCCCGGTAATCTTGACTAGTCACATATTTTTAAAATTTTTAGATTGTAAAAATTACAGGTGTTCTTATAGTTCAGTGAAGGCAGCATTATAGGATCCTCAAAATGAAAGTTGTATGCAGCTTCCAGTATGCGGTAGTGTAAATAAATGAAGGAATAAACGCGTATGTAAGTGCAGGAACTCTACATGGCAACACTTTGTAAATACCTATTGACCACAACAATCTACAGTTCCGTCTACCCTACCTATGTACATGTTGCAAGCAAAGTGAAAAGTTTCATTTAAAATGGAAAGAACTTTTAGCACTTTTCCACATTACGAGAGTGGCAATGGAAGAGACCCAGAAGCTACAAAATAGCGTTGTTTACAGGGCCAACAGTCAGTTGTCAGCACAGCTACTCACTACTGGAAGTATTAGCAATTTTTTGGGATGCGGATGACACGATTTTTATTCGACTTTTTGCGCCGCTGGCTACAGTTACATCAACCGTATTTCTTGTCACGTGTTAAATATTCTTGCTGGAAAAAATAAACATTTCTGGCGTATCGTTATAGTAAAAATAGAGTATTACATGTTAGAAATTGCGAGAAAACCATGTGGGCTACTAACTAATAACCCGATCATATTTCGTTTCCATCCCCGTAACCATAAATAACCGAAAGTGATATAAATGTGTGATCGTTACTTGGAAACTAAAAAGTATGCTTTAAAGCAAAGTGGATATATAACGATATATCTTTTCGGTCCTCCAATCTAAAAATCTGCGCACCGATTAGGTTTGACCAGCCAATAAAGAAAGTAAAATTTGATACTCTTACTACATCTATTATGTTCAAGTCTGGTATGATTTGTCTCATCGCTTAGTCATCTTAAATATAAGTCTATAATAGCGCCGAGTTGCTTACATTGGCAATTTTCGTTTTACGTATTTCTTGGCATGCCATAAAATTTGCTAAATTTGCATTCCAAGTTTTACGCTACTACCGTATACAGTTAACAATTTTGCAATATAATACAGTCGACTTTGCTAGCTGCCATTTTGCTTGACTTCTGTGCATGAATATAATTGAGATACAAAAATACTTACATATCTACAGTTCACCCTACATACCCTATTCCCTCTTCATACTACCACCCTCAGCACATCACATAAATGCTGGTCCGTTGGAACTTGGAACAAAGATTCGTTTATTCTATCGTACAAGCTTCAGTAGATGCATGTGGTATATGTATCATATGTATATGCGTACGTTACACAATGAACTGCCCTAACTTTAGTCATATCTTCTAATTCATATGCATACATTCTGCAATTTTAATTTCTACAACAATACTAGCACTCTCCTTCGTTTTTTAGCTGCGTGGTGCAAAAGTCCCTAAATTCAGTTCCGTTACCACAGCGTCAGTTCTCAGCTTTTACCTTTTTTGCTGCTGGTGTTTTTGATACTGAGGTAGTATATAATAGGAGTGTTTCAGAGAGTTTCATGGATTACTTTTGTCTGATCCAGAACCGAAACGGAGACCAAAGGCAATATAAAGAGAAACTAGATAGATCCGTAAGTAAAGGAAAGGAAATTTTAAACCATCCCTGGGGAAACATACGTGCATTTATTCCTTGTTAGACGAAAGCACGAATGGCTCTCAGAGGAGACCTTGAATTTGCCACCCAGGCTCACGTCACTCTGTAATTGGTCATTACCTTCAACCCGAAGCCTCTCTATCTCTTCCTCGTATATTCGATACGAGCACATATTATTTTGTTCGCTGTGCCCAACAGCAGCCTTCGTTGGTGTCTAGTCCACCAGAGAAAGGAGAGAGAGAGAGAGCGAGAGAGAGAGAGAGAAAACAGCAGAAAACCTAACAACCCAGTAAATATATAGACGAAATTTTGTAGACGAAACGAAATCTGTGAGCCGTGCCTTTTGGGTTTATTACTCTTGTTTCTCGCTCGTCTGATTTTTACTGATACTACACACACTACGTTCTTTGAATTGAGAGGAGGCAACAACGAGCAACAGCAGCAGCAACAAAACAACATACACCGAGTCGACCAGCACTAGCAGCAGTCCATATTTTCTGATTGTCTTTTTTCTTCCTCGTTTCCCCTTTTCCGTGTATCTGTTTATTCAGTTTATTCCTGTATGAATATAGGCGCTTCAACTCCACGAGTGAATCGTCCAAGGCCTTTTCACTCTTAACGAGCACTTATTCTGACAAAACGATCTTTGGCCATGTTTGGTACATTTCTTACAAAAAAAAATAATGTGTACGTCTCTGATCTGCCGCTCTGATTTGATCTAGTACATTATATGAAAATTGTAATCATTATAAACAGAAAAAACAATACATATACATACTAACTCTGCACATAGATTACACATCCCCTCACTTTCTCTACCCACCTCTTAACAATATCTATTATACGTCGTATTGTTGCGTGCCCATTTCCCCACACTGTTGTTTTCTTGTCTGAAATTAAATGGAGTTTCCTGTGTAGATTCTTTTCCGTCTCCTCATTCACAGCCTACACACACAACAGCCATACATATCAAACAGGAATGCAATAGTGTCGTTGAACTACTGTTGGCTCTCACGCCAGTAGTAAAAGCGATGAGAAAAGATAAAAACCTTGATGAAAATCTCCCGCTGTTGTATATTACACTCTTTATACTGCTGGCTCTCCACACACAAAGAAGGAAAACAAGCAGGCAGTGGAAGAAACGTTAATTTTCACTTGTTTTGTTTGATGTTTAATAATGGTACATGGGAAGCTGCGAGAGTGTGTGAGTGAGACAGCGAGCGTCTGTGTGTATATGTATGTGTGAGTGTGTTTCACTCACAAAATAACTAAGAGATGTTTGTTTGTGATGATGACTTTGATTGCATATTACTCGCAGAATTTATGTGTATTTTTCATCATTCTTTTTCTTTATTGTCCTTTGTGCGCGTGATGTATTTTCCGATTCGCTAAATCATGCCGTCTTCCTTTCACTCCATGGGCGAAAGTGAAAGTGATGGTGGGAGTAGTAGTGGTATTGTTATTGCGCACGGAGGTGGGGTACAAAACTACAACACGACGGCTTCGTTGTCTCTTCATATTTTTGGGTATTATCGGAGCGCAATGTTTGATATTTTCCCCGTTATATACAGGACTTTCATCTCTTCATTTTGATAGGAATCGCGGGCTAAGGCTACGTGAAGTTGATGATGATAAAGAAACGGAGAAGAAGAAAAAGAAACCGTCAAAAATATGGAAGCATTTTTCCCGCTGCAGGTACAAGAGGAACAAACAACAACAGAACGAAATAAAAAAGGAAGATGGATGAAAGTTAAAATATACGAGAGTGTAATAGCTTCTGTGGGACGTAGCCAGAGTGGAGCGTAGTGCTTCAAAGCGTGTTATCGCATTGAATAAATATTAGTACTGCTGTGCCATTTACTACAACTGTGTTCTATAAAAATGTAGTTACGTAGAACCTTTGATGCAGGTTGTTCGTCGGATAAGTCCACAAAGTGTGCGTATGTTCATACCTGAACAGAATAACATGCTACACGTATACATACATATATACTATAGGTATATATTTTACACTGTACTGTTCCTGCTTGCTTCATGTCATGAGACTTGTCAATTTGTCACAAGAGTACATTTATCTTCTTTATAACGTGAACAATTGGGTGTCAAAATATCGTCTCCGTCTGTTTTCATTATTGAGTTTACACATACACGTAGAAGCAGAAAAAGCATGAATACATTCCTACGCAAAAAGTTGTGTTCGGTTGCACTACTATTCGGGCTTATAACATGTGTACCATCGACAACGCCATGCCGTTCTACTGTTATAAAATCTGGAGGTGCAGGAGCGGAGGAGCGACGGAGCTGCGTAGGTAGTGTCAGAATGGCTAGAGAAAGTATGTAAGTGTTATTATATTGATGCGAAATTGAATTCCTTTGCTGCTCCATGTTTTTCAATCACAAAAAGCTTTTCCTTTCTCCAAAATAATTCCTTTTTGACATGAATTGTATTGAATGTATTTTTCACACCGGTAAGCTGCTCCTACTGCTGCGTCTACGTTGGCGCTTTTCCTACCTCTAGGTATGCAAGCTGGTGTAAGTGTCTACATCACATTATGTTTGAAAAGTTGTAGGCACTTCTCAGACAGATGATGGATCCCAAAAAGGATACAGATGGGAAATGGCGATGGCGACATGGTGCTTAGCTAACGACGAGGGAATGAATGTATTATTCACGCAAAATAATCTGTGTAGAAATTTTACCGGGAAAATGATATGTGTATGACCCACACTTTCACATGAATTCCCCTGATTTATGTATTTCTAATTGGCAATGAAACATTCATATTACACCTATACAAGATTATAACAACTGAGTATTATGATTGTTGAATAAGTTTTGGGGTCTACATTTATACGATTAAAATTAACAAAATCTTCAAAATACAAATACATGTTTACATGTTGCTTCACCACATGCTTTAAAAATTACCTTGGTATAGGATGGCAGTAATATGTCACTTTGTATTTGCAGAAGTATGTATCGCATTCCATGCAAGTAAACTAAGATAGTTTTCAATGTTTAGCTGGTCAGCAATCTGTGAATGAATACAAAAATAACGCATAGGCAATGAAAATTGGTGCATTACACCAATATAAAGTAGAGACGAGTAGAAATGACCTTTCCGTTAGTTTCATTCCTCCATTCATTTCTGTCTTGATCGCCCACATTAAATAAAAAGATGTGTAATCACGTCCATACAGAGATATCATTGATGCATCTCTTAATTACCATTCTTAGAATTTGTTGTAGAAGCGTCTGCAAAAGTCGGCATTGTATGTCGATCAAGAATAGAAGTATTCAGTCTATCACTAACTACTAACTGATAATGTGAAAACAGACTAATAGTACAAATTAAATAAATACCGACAAAGAAAAGTCGTCTACTTGTAATTGCTGTTTTGTGGGTGAAGTAAACTATCTTCTCTACGGTTATGTTAGATAGTATTAGTAATAGAAATTGTGTGCCCAGTGAAAAAAACGACTCAACTTGAAAAGAGCGTGGGGAAAGAGACAGAATCGCGCACATTTCATTAGATGCTGTTAAACTTTGTGATCTCGCTCAAGCTAAAATCTTCTCTGATGTCAAACAAACATGGAAGAAATGCATGTAGTTCAGTTGTTATTATGTACGTACGGAGCGTTTTATTATACTGATATAAACTAAAGCAAAGGTGTGATAGTTGTGATAATTTAGCTTGGTAGTGAGTGACCGACAAGGAGAAAGGTTATCACAACTCACAGTAGGTCTACGTGAAGTAGTAATAATAACTTGTGTACACGCTATATATACCGTCTCAGAAACGACCGCACACACCAGGCGAAATGGGATCGCTAAAGAAAGAAAAGGGTGGAAAACTGTCAGAAAGTTAAGAAAATTAAAGACGAAACGGCAACCTGCCCCTTCTCTGCCAAAGTTGGTGCAGATAAAGGAAACTTTATGAAAAACAGAAGAGTTAAGTGGAAAGACGAGAGAGAAAAAGAGGCAATGATAACAACGCGTAAGTATGTACCGGGGCTCCCACGCCACGTATTCGAAAGTCTGCAGTGTGTAAAAACAGCATAGTGCTGGTAACATGAAGCTATGATGATGGCGTTGCAGTCTGGAGTATCTGTAGAGGGACTGTTGGGAAAACATCAGTAGAACATACGGCTGCATTGGCGGTGGTGTGGTGGTGGACGGAGGCGAGCTACTTATCTTCTTAACTCTTATCTCTTGCTCACATGTAACATTTCAGAAGAGAAACGAAGCCCTTTCGTTGTCATATAAAAATATAAAACACAGACGGCATCCGAATGCTTTTCTGTGTACTTACTTCATTTTGCTACAGACACACAGACTTTAACAAAAAGTTAATAATAAGCTATACATACATACACCAATTTCATCAACGCAGACAAACTACGTATAAATATGTTTTCGCAAAACCTAAAATGTGAGTACCGGTACACCAGAGATACGTTCTTGCTTCCTTGTATTTAGGACAGAAAACCAGAGATAAGAATCCACAAGCCAAAACGATAAAAAAAATTGAGACTTCTCCCAATAGACAAATGAGGAAAGTCCATTTTATATGTCATATTGGTCGCTTTCTTTTACTTTTTGTAAGGGACATAAGCGCACAACCGTAGTTATGTTGATGCATGGTTCGTAAAGAAAAATACGAATGTGATACACTCCGTTGAGAGAAGATGTACAGATTGTCAGTGGTGGGGGCTGCTAGGACTGTTAGGACTCTAGGTATAGATAAGCTAACATGCCTAAATATGCATATGTTACATTAAACGCACATCCACTTATGAAACGAGGAGTTGGCAGAGGGGCTATTCTTTGAAGGAAAAAGTGGGGAAACAAATGAAAAATAGCGTAGAATAAAACCGCGAAGAACAACAACTGACTTTGTACAGAGGGACTTTCTCCCCAGATGTAGAAAGAGTAGGAGCAGCAGTGGTAAATGCAGTAAATATTTGTGGTGTGTGGTAGCAAGAAGCAGGATCAAAGCAATCAATCTCGATGCAATTTTCTCTATTTTTATTTTTGTCCCCTCACAAACTCTCTCTTCTCTTCTAAATAGAGAAAGAGTTAATTAGAAGGTTTTTTTCTCAAGGAGCAGAAAGAAACGTTTTTACTTTATATCCTTCTTATAGCAGCTCACCCTCTTTCTTTGTCGGGAACTTGCTTTAAGTTTATTTTGTACATAGAGCTAAATTATACTATACACAGTATCAGATAGACAGACAAAAGAAAGTTAGAGTAAAAGCAGTCATGAATTTATTTTTCTAATTTTTTAAAGATTTAACCCAATAACGACCATCAACATCCCTAAGGCTGTCCTGTGAGTTTTCTTACAGATACAAGTTGTGCTAATTTGCCAAGAAGAAACAAATATACACTTTGGCGTACAATATGGTGTATATGCCACTTAGGTACGATTTTACCGTATTTAGTCAGCTTAAAATGTAGGTACATTATACATCCCACGCGGTTTACCATCGTACGTGCGCTTGTATATATCCAGACTATGCTAATATTATATGTTCAATTTCACTTTAGGACGCAACAAAATGAGCAGCAGCATATTGTTTCAAGAAAACCTCACTTAAAACTCACTCTCACACAATGCTAATGTGAATCTCTGGTAATGAATGATGCAATTTTAAAAGGAGCACCAGACAGGGTTACACAGTACACTTTACGGGGTAGTCGCGCGCATTTTCTCTCCCACACAGATATATATCTATAAGAAAGCTTTCTCCTGCCCTGAGAAGAAAAGCAGAATGAAAGAAGTCAGAGGGAGAAAAGAAAGCTAATATATATTGTAATGGTAGTAATAATAATAACACTATATCTATTCTTTTAGTGGCACACAAGAAAAGGGAACGTAGGAGCTTGATGATGACGATGCTGATGCGATGATACTTTTCAGTGAAAAGAGCAAAGTATCAGCTAAAACACGCTCTTCCTTTTTTGTTCTTTCTTCTTTGTCTCTTTTCTTCACTAATGTTACAATGCATATATTAAAATGAAAGAAAAACGATGGGCTAGAGAGCTAAAAAAAATATCCACGCACATATACACAAGTCCTGTACTCTCCCGGCTTTTCTCCCTCTCATAGATTTTTTCAACAAGAAAAGAAAGCTATTTTGCTTATCTTCACTTTCTCTCTCTCTCTCTCTTCCAACCCTACATCAACTTTCATTCCTTTTTGCACTCATTTACTTACTCGTTTAGCAGTTAACCCAGGAGAAACGAACTCTTCTCACTCTCATTCGGCCACTGCTGCCGCCGCTGTTGTTTATAGTTTGTACTTGTTACTTTGTACTTAGACTGCATTTTTAGATGGCCACATTTTAAAGATACCGAGAAAAGAAAGAGAATACCACTTTTAAGAAAAAGCGGAGTATTAGTGCAATGAGTAGTAGTAGTAGTGAAGTGGTGATAGTCTTCTTCTGGAGAGTCATAGTAGGGAAGTAACATTAGATTTGTACTAATACAAAATAAAAGGGAGAGAAAAATAGATGAAAGTAAGTGGAAGCAACATGGCAATATAATTTTGGTGAACGGTCTTTTATCCGGCATTCTCTGTTAATAATGCATGCATGCAAGACATAGCAGGGCAAAGGTTTTTAGGCGTTATATGTATGTATCTAGCCGTTGTATCGGATTCTATCTATCCGCAGTATAACACCCGGTTTATAATATATTACATTAGATTATATTGTGCCATTATGTCTGTGCCCGTCTTTTCTCCTTGGATTCTCCGTCGTCGTTTACTTTCTCTCATTTATGGAGGTAGCGCTCTCGAACGCCAGATATATAATACGATAATAGCTTATAGTAGGAGAAGTAAAAGCAAGGCCAGATAATGTTACTACTAGTAGTAGTACTACTTGTATAATAACAATAACAACAAGAAGAGTAAAAAGGAGGGAAAAGGTTTAGCGTGAGTCTGTTTTGTTTTTAACTGCCTTTGTGGGTTACAGAATGTGGATGAGAGGAACGGCGATGTAAAAACTGGAATGATAATGATATAGGAATCAACAGTGCGTTGTACCCCTTTGCCCTTCCTTCAAGAGTACTTGTATACGAAGACCAACTTGTGTTGTTATTACTATATTCGGCGTCATCATCATTGTCATCATCATCATCAGGGATCTTTCTCCCTTTTTCTTAAATATTCTTGTAAAGAGCGCAGCTTTTACTGCCGTTTCTAAAGTTTTAAAGCTTCCAATAATAAAGTAGAAAGCGCATAGGTTTTAGTCAAAATATAAACATTTCGTCCGATGCTATCGATGTGGATAGGATGTGTAGTAGTGTTATACTGATTTTGGAGCAGGCTAGCCTCTACTCGGCATCTGCTTACTTTCTCAGTGCAGATTAAGACTGTTGTGCACACTTTTTAATGTTATTCTGTTATCATTGTTATTGTTTCTCTTTTCTGTGAAATGTTTTTGGTATGTCTAATCAGTTGAAAATCCTTTTTCTGCTTAACAGTTCATTTACTGAGGTTCAGAAAAAATATGTTCTTGGAAAACTGGGCCGTCGTCAGCAATAATGTCATTCATATAACATACCAACCCGTGCTTTCTCACAAGTAAATGGTCGTAACTGTAGATAAAATACATTAGATGTGCTTCAATATTTAACGCATATGACAATATTTCTACCATTTATTGTTAGTAATTATAATTTTCTCCGTTTGCTCTTCCATTGCATTAGCTTACCTTTGCGGAAAATACTAAAGTTTTTACAATAAATGGACAGCTGAATGTTAGAATATTAAAGAAGAATATGAAATACTCAAGTAGGCATAGTTAAGATCTTTCCCATGTCAGAATGATGGATCATCTGTCAAATATTTGTAATTTTGTGGTAATCTAAACTATAAAGTTAATGTGCAGATTTGTAACTTTACTGCCGGTATTTTAATCCTTGTTACAATTACTCCCTTAACGTATTTGCTTTGCATTTTCCATTTCTCCAATGATGTACTTTATGAAACACGCTATAGTAAAATGTGTATAGTTGCTACATCCCACTGTTTTCCCTATCCAAATAGTAGTTACATAAAACGTAACAGAACAATGCACGCATTTCTGTTTCTTCCTATCCCAACGCCATTAGATGTTTTGAGAGGGGTTTTGGATTCGGTTTAATCAAGACTATATATGTGCAGTGTACACTTATTTTTTTAATTTCTTTGCAATTGATGCGGATACACACTCATACAAGCACTCCGTCATCAGCGTCAGCGAAAGCTAAGAGTGAAGAAAGTATTGTATAAATATCCAAAGCAAATGTTTTGCAAGCATCACTTGTTGTAGGTCCACTATAATGTCTATCACGCGGATGCGAGGAGTTGGGGAATAGAAAATGCTACTATTTCTCTCTCGAGCTGTATGCGCATCGCTTGAATTATATCTCTTTCACACTGTATTGTTTGTAAGAGTATTTATATTTGAAGCCACAGAAGATGCACCGGGTTTTATATCCTAGCGTCGTCCTATTCGGTTTTCTGTACTTTTCTTTCCAGCCGAGACGCAAACCAATGACAGCGTTAAAAGTTCCATTCATTTCTACTAATTCCGAGAAAACTACTAACAAAAGCAACAAAATAACAATGGAAGCAGCAGCAGTGAAAAAAGCTCTTCTATGACCGTAAATGTGTGTGTTTCGAGTATTCCGAGGAAAAGAAAATGAGGAAAAATACAGAAGCTTTCACCGCTTTCTCCCATTTACTTTCTTAAAAATATTCGCTTTTCTGGTACTTATAAAGAACACACACACTTGAAAATGGCATATATGTATCTATATGCGATATACAACGTCCGTAACGACATATACGTACTGAGTATGGCATTACTGTTGTTACGTACAACAGTAGAATATCTTTTGATTTTTTGAAAATTGAGAATTCCTAAAGTTGCATTTCCCAACCTAGCGGTCCAGCGGTGCAGCGGTGCAGCGGTGCAGCGGTACAGCGGTGCAGCGGTGCGGCGGTGCAGCGGTGCAGCGGTCCGGGCTAGCGGTCCGGGCTGGCGATGCAAGCTAGTGGTGCAGGGTAGAATTATACCAGCATGCAGAGGGTGTATTTAGTCAGAGAGGCCAGCAGTAGCGAACCAGTCGTTTCGAGAGAGAGTGAGCGCATAGACGTATATATGATTGCTCCGCGAGCAGTATATAT
>JAHZNE010002535.1:0-11645 GCA_027744055.1 Callyntrura sp. NNG-2020 | reverse complement strand
ATTATACATTTTTTTAAAGTCGTCCATCAAAGCTATTTTATCAGGCACGTTTACAGGTAAAAAAAACCTAAATTCGAATATTTTGAATATCTGTAATTTTGAGTTCATTAATCATTATTCAAGATGTTTCACTACGAGTAGTAAGGTAAATTTTCTCGATTGCTTATTCCATTTTATTCAGTCTTTGTTTTTTATTATGTACGACCTATTGTGTATAGAACATATCGGGAGGGACATGAAGAAAATCGTGTTGTGAGGTAGACGATAGAACAAAATCATTTTTGTGACACTCACATCACAATCACAGTAATTATGTAAGAGAGATTAGATAATAAATTTAGCTTGTCTATTTTATTCATGTAGTACCAATATCTTCACAGTATGTATCGTAAGTAAGGATTGTGTAGCGTGAACCGTGGTCAACATTGATTTTTCTTTAATCGGTTGAATCCGACTCTGTCTCTTATCTTGCAGAAAAGGTTTAAGTTGTCGTAGTTTGATTTGTTCGACAAATGGCACCCTACCTTACTACTGTAAGTCATCTTCAGCGAAAAAATCAAAGTTGTTTATACTCGACTGGTTTGAAGTTTAGAGTCAAATTATACGAACAGACAATGCAGCAGTATTGAAACGAAGACAAATTCCTGCTAGCGATATTCAAAAAGAAACATTCAAGAGTGGAAAAAAATGTAAAAAGTTTATAAGGTGAGAACAAACTGCATATTTCGTAAAATATACTACTAAAGCTATGTAATTACACACATATACGAATTACTATATTGTTACTCAAATGTCAATATGTTACAAGAAACGCGCAAATTAAATGTTATAAGCAGGACTGTGAAAATCTGTGAATTTGAATAAAAAAATTACCTCAAAGGCAATACTGAGCGGAATTATTTTCATTGCTACAATGATCCTATACAGACAGCCCTACCCTTATAATACGGATTACACGGAAATTATAATATTCTTTATGCAAATTCCCACTACCACAATACCGTGCTAGTGCGTCACCTATCCGTCATAATAGCTCCATAATCATAAAAAAGCTACCGTAAAAAGCGAAGTGCATTATTTCTTGTGTACTTGAACTACATTCAATGGCCTGTCCTGGATTTGGGTCACAAGACCCACAAAGCTTGTAAAATACCTGGAAAAGAGCAAAGTGTATATGAAATAGGAATGAAAACGAAGTACCTACCTGCCTATCCAGAACCATAGGTACACCTACCTACCATTTTACTGCAGAAACAGTCCCGAGGAAAACATTGGAGGTGGCGGTAGGAAAAAATTGACTTTCACCTTGATACCGTTTGCAGAAGCAGTCTGACATTAGCATATTAACAGCACGACATCATATCACATCACACCCAAGTTAAATATAGTGGGTCAGTGTGCGTATATAGAGAAGGGCTGTGTAGTATCATGCAAGGCTGCTTCATTTTCTTACAGCGAACAAATAAACTATTTCATGCTACATTCAACTGTTTTGCTGGTCATTCAAGGTTAGAAAGTGGTCCGCCCATTTACCTTACAGGAATATCATCAAATGCATGCGAAGTATGGACTGGAAACTTGTTTTTCGACTGTCAATTTTGTAAGGCCTCTTTTCTCCGCTAACATATAGGTAAGCTTTCTTTTTTGGGCTCGCTGGTTGTTTCCTCTTTCATTGTTGCATGTTAAACCGTTATTTTCCAGTTTCAATGTTACCAGCTACCCACCACCGACCGGTTTATATATAAATACAAAGTATGATCAAGTTACTCCATGATAGAAAATACTTCATTTCACTTCATGTTACACACATGAATCATTTCATGATTGCCTAAACGTGATTGATTTGCTTGCACTTGGACTTGAAAATAGAGCTATCGGTTGTGTTTCCATTTCCTCGCCTTGCTCTTTTATGTTTCCTGTTACCTTGCTTTTTTTCAAGTTGTGTACTCCATTATTACTACCATTCCACCGTGCTACCACATTAAGAAGTTTTTACTCGTTTCGTTTCGTACAATGTACCACTAGTTTATCTATGTGTACTCCTCAAAACTTTTTGCATAACTAATGGATAAATGGTGAAGCATATTATTAGTACTAGAAGGAAATCCAGGTCTAACTTAAGCCGACAAGAGGGGACTTTCCGAAAGTATAGTGACAATGAATTTTAATTGTGTAATCGCAAAAGATTTACGAGAATTACCATCTTTTATCAATTAATAATTTAGCATTTTACAAAATGACTGTTCTTTAACCTAACAAAATACTCGAAATCTAAGTTTAGAATCAGGAAACGGAAGGAGTAGGGAGCTTGATATACTGAAACAAGTTGACGAGTCCGGAAATGGAATGAATATATGACCGGTAAGGGAGTCTTAGAAATATTAGAAACGGAATTGTCGAAATCATAACGACTAAATAGTACATTTACTTCAAATGTATTCTCAACAGTTTGGTAGTTCGCAAAAAGGTTGCAGTTGTAAGGTGTAGTAGACATCCGACATACCACGAGTAAATTTGCATGTTTGCATGCAACACACGTAAATAAATACAAGTTCCAAATATATCGTTTTTCCTATTTCTTGTAACGTGCATGCACCTTGTTTTGAAAATAATAATTTGATATGGTCACCGCTACCGCCGCATCATCGCTAAAATGGAAAGCTGGTATTACAAATAGAATTTTGTAATAAATATGAGATGATGACAGCCCGACGGATAAAAATGCCAAGGCAAATCGTATCAGACTTCTCTTTTTTGTGCTTTGTATGCTCGCAAGAAGGGCAATTTTCAAGGATTTAGCAAAAAAAACCCAAGCAGACTGACATGCATATAAAGATTGAGTCGATCTTGCGAATACTTCGATTGACAAGGTACTTCATCGTCCCCTGCCAATTCTCTCCCTCGTTCTTTCATCTCTTCTCAAGTACATTCCTCTTCCCTGTTGATTAAAAGCATACAGAGCAGCTACCAGAAAAGATTTGCCAAGGATTACACAAGTCTGAAGGAATAAATGGAAGACTGTCAGGATCTCAGCAAAAACTAACCGCAGACGTCGTATTACTGTATAACTTACCATGTCCAAATTGACTGGATCATCGTTGTGGTTCGCTGCATGAAGGTCTCCAATTTCATTATTCACGTTCACACATTCTCTTATACGAAACTACGGAAGTAAACAGACTGTGGATTAGATTGAGAAAATTGTATTTATGGATGGATGAGTAGAGAGGGAGAGAGAGAGAGGCAGAAGGAGAGGAGAGCTCTCCTGAAAAGGAAAAAAACGGTGGCATATAAAACGATGTTTTATGGAAATTACACACAGCAAAATAAATGGGAAAGAGCAATGTCAGCAGTACAGGGATGACATCGACACGCAAAATGTAACAAAGACTTGACATTTTGATGAGATAAAAGAGAGGGAGTAGCTCTGTGTTCCTACGCTGGTGTGCTACATTATTTCGTTCGCACACTGCTGGAACTGGCACTACAACGTAACTTTTGTCAACTCCAATTCACCCAAGATAACATTTAACAATTATGTTTATTGTACACCCTACTTGTACATGTGTGATACCTGTTGTCTTACTAGTATATAATAAAATACGTATATGCATTTACGAAACTAGTGAACTACTGCGATAATAATATATGCTACATGCGTGTAGCCATCCCTGTGAATTTTAATAACAATTCAGCAATTCCCTTTCTACGTTTCTGTACGTATACACACGCGGGCATATGCATTGTTGTTGTAGGAGGCAGCTCATCTCATTATCTACAATCCATCTTGTCACAGCGTTTCTCACCCTGGGAATCACGTTAGTCTTTTCTTTTAACAACATTCATAAAAGGACCAGCATCTGAAAGAAAATGCCTATTTAACAACGTCCTCTTGTTCCATTCTCCTGTAAAAGGACAGAGATCCATATCTGCCCATGACTCTAACAACGCGCATAATAACATGGTATTCATATACAGCTTTGTTTCCTCTGATCTTGTCTTTGTTCCAACTTTCCATTTTTTTTTACTTTATAACAGCAGATGAACCTCTAGTACTAGTACCAGTAGTAAAAATTGAAGAATTTCACACTTGACGAGGTACAACCGTATGCTACCACCACCAGAGAGACAATGTCTCCCTTGTTATATGCTGTTATGTAGGGGAAACTGGTGTTGCGAAAATAATGAAAATATTTCCTCATTGCCGGATTCTCCAATGTTGTCACTGCTGCTGCTGCGTGTCGTTGTTACGCTTCTTGTTCCTCTTCATCTTGTTTTGTTTTAATATGTACTTATCTTTGTCAAGTGCACCCTTGTTCCCTGCTCTCCAGCTTCGTTACAGAGAATAAACATAATGTTCACATGCTGACAACTGTACTACTGCATGATCATTATCGCATGCATACAAATTCTCTCCTTTCTATTCTCTTCGTTACGAATAAAGCATCCAAAGAGGAAAAGGGAGAGAGAGAGAGACAGAGAGTGAGAGACCATGCGGAGGACCCTTAGGTTAGGGACACACTTCAAAAACTACGTTTATTATACCCACTCAGTGAGCGTGGCTATAATGAGCCCTCGCATACTCCTACAATGGGGATGCTTTAATGGAGCCAGAGAAGTAATGTCAAGCGTAACTCTGTGAATGCCATGAAGCGAGGTTAACATTTATCATCCATGCCATAATACAGGGCATTGCTCCGGTAGTGGAATCTCTCCTGCTAATACTCGCCTACTTCGATTAATGATTCTGATGAAGAAGTAAAAGCCAGGGAAAGGGACTATGGACACACGATTCTATAATTAAAATATGTACCACTACGAATGTGATGACTGACATAATTTTTACTACCACACCTAGTTTTCCCTCCTCCGCCAAACTTTTACTTTTGTCTTCTACCAGCCTATTTCCCTGGCTATAATGCACACTTCTCTGTATCTCCGTGTGTGTGTGTGTGTGTGTGTGTGTGTGTGTAGGTGGTGATGTTACATATTACTGCGCGAAACGAGCGAGATACATGGTAAAACACTCTTTGTGATACTGATGACGATTTTCCTGCTGATAACGGTCTAATTTGGTCTCCTCTCCTGCTTTAATATGTATCTCTATGCTTTTAATTTGTAATTATTGTGCTAGAGAAGTAGTGCTACTGCTCTGTGATGTGGTGTCAGTGTCTCGCTCTCTCTATCTCTCTCTCCTCTCTCTCTCTCTTTGTTTCTCACTCTCTCGTTTCCCCAAGTCTCTGAAACATAAAATGTTATTAGCTTATTTCCTCTCTTTGTTCTTTCAGTGGTAGAATGTGTTGGTGTGTGTAGTGACTTCATGAAAATAAATTGAGTCCTTAGAGACCACACACTAGTCACTACTGTAGTACTACTGCTGTTCCTTTCTCCCCCACTGTATTATTTTGTCAACAAGGATGATAGTACAAATGTTGAAACTATACTCCTTCACGAGTACCATCATTTCGTCACACACACAAACACACCGTCGTCGTCCCATTAACATTAATAATATTAGATTAGAGACAGTTGAAACGTAATGAACGCAAGAGGGAAACGTAAAGTAGTACACATGTCCTAGGAGTGGGAGCGACAATAAAGTAATGAGTTAATCTGGTTACATTCAGGTTCCTCCATGTGGGCAGCTGCATTGGCTGCATATAGACACGTATTTATGTACAAAACCCCAGTGTTTGATCTTTTCGGTTGGAAGTATGTAGATGTGGCGGATTAGGAGTCCGAATCTATAGGTGTAGGTGTACCATATTTAAATCTATATCACTTGAATCTAGAAGACTGAATGAGTTCAAACACAGACATTGATCTGTATTGTGTCGACTTTTGGTTTGTTAGGGAAATAATCAAAAATGTCACATTAATTGAAACATTGTAATTTGATGTTAGTTTGATAATTTATGCATGTTACTTTCAATGGATTCAAAGTTTATGCTTGTAACACAGTTAAACAGTGGTTGCTTTCTTTCTTCGTCATCAGTCATCGTGTACCAATCAGTTTAAAATATCACGTTAGTTAGAAGACGGATAGATTCCGTGAAAATACAATTACAACTTTTAAATAAAAGTCTAGAACAAAACCTATGAAAAGTAGGTTGGAAGACCGCATTTAACAACTTCAACTGTATAGAGAAAGTTTAGTATATTACTTGATATTTTTATTGACCAAAATCATGGTTTGGGGTAATTTGAGATTCATTTTATTTATGCATTCTGGTTTCTAGAATCGAATTTTATGTGACCCATGCGACATAGATGTTTCCATTTCTCCGGATTAAACGGAAAAGTACTAATTTGTGCAGAGTGGTATTACTTTGTATGTTTCACATTCCCGCAATGATGGTATTCCTGGAAGGCGTGTCAACGAACGTGTCCTATATTAATACAACGCGGAAAGCAATACAACAACAGTATTAGCATATGTATATCTCTAATGAGTTAATGGCAGTGGTAACGGTCGCCCCAGCAGCTTTCACCATACAATATATAGACATAGTTTGCGACTTCCAGTTCCGGTGACTCCAAAAATCAGGAGAAGCAAAATGGCTTTCTCTTTTAGTAGCCAGCTAAAAAGCCAGCATAACCTGAACTTTTGGTGGAAACGTGAACCTACCCAGAAGGAAATGACGGCACGAAAATAATCAAGATATGCATGCTTGTACGTCTATAATATGAAATAGTAATAAGATAAGCTTGACCGACGGATCTATCTGATTAAACCGTGGCACTTCCATAAAAACGAAGTGTACTGGGTTGAAATCTCTAATAATAGATTCATGAGGCGGGCTTGCTGTACCGAAATCAAATGAAAGTAATAATTAATTAATTAATATTATGCTTAGATGGAGCAACATTAGTGTATCCTCAAAAATGCGTGTTAATCACAATGTTTCACTGATAGCCCGCTGTTAGTCACCTTCCATATTGGATTTTTTTTCTCTCTATGTGCTGCTGCAAACTGCAATACAAGTGCTTGTAGGCAATTGAAAAGCGTACCAGCTTGTGTACATTTTCTGAGCATCCGGACTATGTAGGTAACCAGTACAGCAGGTCACTAGATAAAATTGGAATTAAAGTGCCGGCATGTAAACAGCGAAATGAGTCCGTAAAAAAGAAGCGAAATTGCTATATAAAGGTAGCCAGCCTTCCATGTTTCATACATTTTGTATTGCTGACTGTGAAATGGTATACGTAAAATAAGTACGCGTGTACGTGGGAATCGTTAAAAAGCAAGGAAAAAGTGGATGTAGCCAAAGTGCTGGTATTAGCTGGACTTTGTACGACGTCGCTCTACTGCTGCTTCTGCTGTTTGGGATCATCACACTCGAAAAGATAGGAAAGCAAAGTGCGAGCTTAGCTCACGTCGCGTCCTGCTGTTATTTAAAGCGACGGAAAAGAGATTTGGTACGAGCCAAAAACACGTACAGTACGCTACATCCGCGTAGAGGTAAGTACATTCGTTCCAGCAAACAAGCAAATCTACGTATTTTATGGCGAGGAACAATAAGTATCATTTTCTTGCGAAATGTCAGGTAACGCAGAGAGAGAGAGAGAGAGAGTCCCGTAAATACGAAGGGAGAACGTACAAGGGGATATTTTGGCTGTGTGCAAAAGCGCTGCTATTGTTTTACTGCCAGTTTTTCAAGGAAAACTGTATAGACGCTGGGCATCAGTTCCGAGTAACTTATATACGTGTGGGCATTAATGTAGAGACGGTGAGAGCAGACTGGATGCCCACTGACAAGAAAATGTACGGTAATTGTCAAAAGCCTACGGACGTCGTTTTTTATTACAGGCTTCGCATGTGAAATGTCCATTTATATGAGTACGGGAGTTATTTAAAGCAGGTGTATTTAGTGCAGAGAGAAAATTATATCTATTTCGACTTGCCAGGCTGTTAAAGTATGGTATGGTGTATAGATAAAGAGAGAGTATAGACTTTCAGGGCTGTTATGTCTCTAGGATGCTTTATAGTTTTTGTGTTCTATTATGTTTGCAAGTGAGCATTATGCATGTGTGTATGTGGGGTGGTGTATCAAACTCAATATTTGTATTTTGAAGAAAACTTTGATGTTTTCCCGATGAGCATTCATGTAGGCACATGCTCGCATAGAAAAACTTGTGCATGAGCATCCATGCTGCAAGCAGGCTTATCGTATCATCACGTTGTAAATTACAGTTAAAATATTTCTATTAAACTGGCAGTTCAGAAAGTAGCGAGCTTATTTCCTTTCCAGGGTTCTTCTAAACAATTTCACTGATGTTTACCATAAGCTGTGATGGTCTATCAAATAAACTAAACGTAATTAAATTAACACCTTGCAAAATTTAAATTAATTTACTAACTTCTTTAATATTTTCTTTAGTATCTTTAATTTTTGATACACAGGCAATGGCCCACAACCAAATAGTCGATTAAAATGCCAGTTGGTAGTATCTGTACTAATTTATTTCATCTTCCAACTTAAATGAAGACAAACTATGTATGAAAATGTGTAACAACAACCTAGGTGGTTCTAGTGACGAGTGCATTGACTTTGCCAATGCTTCTTATTTACTTCCGCTACAGGGAAACCGAGCAGCAGCTGCTTTCTCTAACAGTCTTTTCTCTTTCTCTCTCTCTTTCTGTTTAGGTACCAGTCTGCTTGTGTCTGCTTTTCAATAACAGTTTTTTCTATCAACAACATCCTGATACTCTACTACTTTTCCTTCTCTTCCCTTGCTTATAGCTCTCCGTGGTCTTTCCGCATATATCCCCATTTTGTTACCTCCGTTCTCTCCTTGCTTCTTGCCACCGTGCCACCGATGCTATATGTCATGCCACAGCAGTCCACAGGCTGTTGCCACGATGTCTATCTTCTATCTGTTACATGCATTTTCTCTTCCTCTTTTCTCGCCATCTACTGCTGGTGCTACCTATACATATCCCTTTTTCTTCTTCTCCTCCTCCGCCTCATGCATTTTACCGTAACCAGGAAAAAGCTCACATTATACATATTATTCATGCAATATACACCCTGTGTAACACTCACTTGTACATAATATTATTACGAGGATTCTCTCTGATACGTTCTTGTTCTTACACAACTTTTTGTACATGTCTGTTCATTCAACCGTTCATCTGATCTCATCCAATCTACTTAGATACTTTACCTAACTGTACGTACACACGTATACACACACGACGCTCACTCCATATCCTACCATGTGTGTGTACACCAATGTCAGGGAAAAAGCAGGTAATAATCGTCATCGTCCTATACCATCGTAGCGTATCTTCTCTCTCTCTCTCTCACTCCTTGATCCCTTCTCTTTCTTTGTAAAGCCTTTAAAAAGCAACTTTCTCTTGTTTTTTTCTATGTCCACAAATTGTAATTGAAAGGTGTATATGGCCTATCCCAACAATGATATCCTCTGCCATTTTACAATATCGCCTTACGATCCTGATTATTAATATCCCATTTTTGTTCCCCTTACTGCGTCCATCCTCACGCTGGATAGACAAAGTCGGGCAAAATACACCTTATTCCCAGAAATAAGCCTAAAACCAGGCGGAGAGAGAGGAGCTCCATGTTAATGCCAAATTATAACGGGATGATCAGGTCGATGATATGAAGTAGCAGTATAGCGGCTCATCACCCATTTTTATTCACTTTAAAAGTGCAACCACATCGCAGCTGCAGCAGCATTGTATCTCCAATAGCTCCATTTAAATAGCACGGTTACAACACACAAAATACCTCCATTCCGCATTATCCATGCTAGACTTTTTTCTGTGGAAACTTCCTACTTTCTAGAGCGTCATCATCGGCGGCGTCTTCTCGCATTCTGATATTCTTTCTAAGTTCTCAGTTTTGAGTGAGTGTTTGAGTCTTACTACTACCACGACGACTTTACCGTTCGTCTTCATTTCACTTTATTTTTCTGAGACGTCGTTAGCATTTTGCGACGTCGGAGAAACAAGCGAACAAACGAAAAGAGGAAGAGGAAAAAAACTGATTATTATTCCAGTCAGCGGCACACACACACACAGACACTCACAGCTGCCAAAATGCTTTCTTCTTTTCTCTTTTTCCTGTAAAGCCTACAACCAGGACAGTATATATCCCAGCTTTCCCTAATGTGGCCAACAAACCATCAGTGTAGAACAACCAGTTTCCTTTTGTCACTTTTTTACCCACAGTGCAGAGTGAAAACAGATAGAGAAAGGCAGGAGGAGGAGGAAGAAGAAGAGAAAGAGGGAAAAGACGACGACGAGTGAACGAACAGTACAAAAACATCGTAGTTTTTATTCTTCTTTGTCGTCTATTTTATCTATCATCATTACCGTCATCAATAAACTGAACATGTGTGTGTGTTTGTGTGGAACTGGTCTATGATAATAATAAAATAAAATATATGACTACGTACATATTGACTCACTTAAGTTTTCAAGCGGAAAAAATAAGTTTAACCGTTTCCTTTTTTCACTGACTTTGTGGTCGCCCTACATGTCATTTGGCGAGAAGACAGGCTTGTTAACCACATAATCATTACTACTGCTACAACAACGACGACGACGACGGCAGCGGCTACTACTGTGTGCTCTTATAGTATAAGAGGAAGTATTGACAAGTCATTTCATTTTCCTCTTTTTTCTGACGAGTACTTTTGAAGATAAATGAACAAGACAAGATACACAAAAACTCCTTTGTTGGTTCATCATCGTCGTCATCATTCATTCATTGACGAACTGGGCGAAAGTCTTTACATTCACTGAGTTGATAACAGACACCTTTTTCTCTTTCATCAGCATCATCATCATCATCGCCCTCGTTATCATTAAAGCCTTGAACGCTCTAAAGGAAATGCCTTTTTTCTGCTTTTAAGGTGATGATTACTATTGTGCTTGTGTGATCAAGTAAAAGGGTATATGGTTGGTTGTCGTTTTGTTGTGGGTGGAAAAATATATAATTTGTGAATGCTTTCTCCTCACGTAACGGGTGCCGTCGTTTACTTTCTCTCTCTCCCTCTCGTTCTCTTTTCATCGTAACTGTACTGTAATCATGTAATGAGAAAGTTGATTATCATCTCCAGTCGGCATTCTGCATTCTTAAAAGGGACCTTGTACGGACAAAAAGAGGGAGCAAACCCACAAAGCAAACCAAGCCGCCTGATCGACATCGTCAGCCGGAGCCGAAAAGCGACAAGTTTATAACATGGCACCGTTCCAAAAATGAGTTCCGATCATAATCATCAACAACTTCGACATGATGCTGCAAAGCAGAGCTAGAACATCAACAGGGAATCTCTAAGCCATTACTAAAACACTGCTTCAACAAAATAAAACAACAGAGAACAACAGTAATTGTGATGAATGCGATGGATTTTGGAGGGCAACAAATGCTACAAGAATTTCAATGGTGAGCAGTTCCCAGAAAACTGTATAAAACTTCCTGATTAGATGTGCGGGTGTGTATAGTATACAGATAATAATAATAATAATAATAACATTGACAATAAACCACTAGCAGCAGCAGCACAGCGTCAGAATCGCCAGATTCCCACATTGCCTTCTCTCTGGACTGTTCCCGTAAATAAATTTGTACCACGAACTCGGTCACACAAAAACGTACCAAAATTTATGCTGG
>JAHZNE010002534.1:0-14732 GCA_027744055.1 Callyntrura sp. NNG-2020 | reverse complement strand
CATTTTCAACATTTGAATAGGGCATATTATCGTAGGGCATTCTATCTTTCGGCATTAAAAAATAGGGCATTTTATATTATGTCTTCTATCGGTACACGGTTGTGAAAGGAGGTTGGTTACATACAATATGTGTACGACACATCTCTAGAACTGCAAGGAGACTTTCCCTTTGACAAACGTGAGTTATAGTTATAATCCCAATTTGAATTCGTGTGTAAAATGAGCGATACTAATAATACTGCTCTGCTGATGAGTCCCACACGACATCATCATTATAAAGAGTACCGTGCAGTGTTAGTAAGTATGTGGTATACACAGAAATTGATTTCCGGCATCATGTAGTACTGTACGTTTTCATGTATGTTGTAAGAAAGAATATATGGGGCAAAGTAAATCAAGGCGTCAAAATGTAGCATGGATGCGAGACATGAATGTATATAGCATTACCTTTTTATAATAAGTGGAAATCTCGTTTTGTAAATGCCATTACACAATAAAGAAAACAAGTCATTTAATTTCCATATTAACATATTCAACATTGGAGATGTAATTTATTGAAAATGTCAAATGTTAATTTTTAATAAAAATTAAAAGTAATGTTTAAAACTTGCACACAGAAAGAAATCCTACAAAACTACAACATTTTGTTATTTTTACGCAATTTTTGTGTACATTTTTAAAAATCAAGCCATTCAAAGTATGTGAGAAATACTATCTCTTTGGTAGTAAATTCAAAACATTTGTGCGGGGATCCCTGATCCTTCACTGCCAGCAATAACACTTGTATAGACTGGATAGGAAAAGTCTATGGTAACATAACTTGCAGAACCATTGAGGTCATATATCTATGGAACGAGTTTGTAGGATACAGTTTTTTTTTATTAATAAATGCACTCATACAAGGGCGCAGTTTACATTAAATACGTTACAATTCCATTAAAGTAATGTACAGTCTTTAGAACGATATATAGTTTATATTTTATTAATCTTAAATATTAATTTTATCAAAAGAATTTCACAAAATACGAGCATCTTTGTTCACACTGACACATTTAGTTAACAAATAAATTTGATAATATGAGTGCAATAGCTTTGATAGTTATAACGGCATTTGAAATTTTAATTATTTTCATTTTCTCTTTTCATTAAAACGAATTACTAGAAATATTTAACTGAATATAAGCATAGATATAAATCATATCATCATGAAATATCGTAAAGCATCAAAAATTGTCAATGTCTCAACTTAACTTGTCCAATAAATACCAGTAATCACAGAAACTACAACAAACAGAATAATTAACGTTTTATTAGCATTTAATTTCTTAAGAACTTAATTAGATCTGCGGTAATTTATTAACTATTGAAGCCATCAAAAATGTTTTTCTCGTTTAACGATGTTAACTACTATTTTCGGGAGAGTGATTTACTTCCACTTCAACTTCTCTCTACCAACGAACTTGCAACTTCTTCTGTCCTCTATGTACCTACTCAAACTACGCTGTAGTACATCGTATTCACTGAACATACAAACAAATACGTAACGAGTTTCATTACAAAATAAAACCAAACATTTCAACTTTGTGCGCACAGTTTCCATTACAACAAGCATGACATTCAAGCCGGAAATTGATTGCTCTTAAAATCACATTAAAACTATTTACAGATACGCATAAGGTTAAAAATTTGAATGGAAAAGATCTTTTAAATTATCTTTATAGTTTAATTTCAAATATTTGCATATATGCATATACATCTATAATTATGTGACAATTTTCAGTTACATTGCAAATATGAAACCGAATATTCTCAAATTTAATTTACTTTCACTCTTTATGAAATAGAAAGCAAACACTCTATCATATATGACACAGGTTGAAGCGGTTATAATTCAAAAGTTGTCGTTAATACACCAAACGAAATATTATTGAACCTTCACTCTGGTTAGATTGATTTACCTACAAACTGATTAATTTGATATAGTATTTTTGTAGCACTTATAAACTTTCAAGTATTTGGTATTCAGTGTGTGTGTAACCATTGGTAGCCTAAGTTAGGTAGGTATGTATAGTTAGTACATCCGCACATATCTGAACAGAAACATTCATAAAACTTTTTTTATTTTACAGCTTGTGCATATTAAACTAGTGTAAAGTTACTCAAGCATTTTATAAAAAAAAGTTTGCTGCGTAAGGAAGAACATTCAACAATGGCACTACATGTGAAACTAATTGCGCTAAAATTGTAAATACAGTAGATATATGGATTACCTTGTCAACCTCCAACAGTGACATATATCTTGTGGCATTTGGCTTCCATTTCTTCACCGATTCCAGTACAGCACAACTTTAGTTTTTTTGCATTAAGGAATGATATAGCATCAAACAAGGTAGGTAAACGCGTAAACACACATGGAAACATGAACAACGCTGAATGAGGTACATCAGTACTTGGGGTGCTCAAAAAGTTTGGGGATGGAGATTGTTTCGAAACGGGAAACAACAGAGAACTCTTCAGCAAAAATTTTTACCTTACACGTAAAGAACATCAGAAAACGGAAACGAGATGATTTTTATAACAATCACCTGGCGCATGCCTACAAAAATTAAGAGCAGTGCATACATTTTTACACAAAGGCATTTTAACGTAACGCAAACAATGCATTTTATTTAACAATTAATCTAAAAGACATTTAACAACCATCTTTAAAAACGAACTCAGCACAGTTAGAGTTCTGTAGGGATTCATGCATTTTTTATATTCATTTTTAACTGTTTCCTTAAGTTGTTTACATGTAAGGTAAAATGTTATGCTAAAGAGTTCTCTGTTTATTCCCCTCCGGAAGTAACCTCCATCCCCAAACTTTTTGAGCACCCCAAGTACTGACGTACCACATTCAGCGTTGTTCATGTTTCCATGTGTGTTTACGCGTTTACCTACCTTGGCATCAAATATAAAATTTGCACTAATCATGAATATTTTCACTATGAACAAGCAAATGTTAAACATATGTACAAGTAAAAACATACAAATATTTATGCATAATATGAAAGATAATATATAATCATTATATGATGAAATCGCATTTAAGTAACCAGAGAAAATGATATTTTATAACAAGGAATAAATTATTTTTATACAAACATTTGTATGGTTCTTTGTTCTTGTTAAAATGTGATGAACCTGGATGATAGGGTGCCAATTTTGTAAATTACTTACATGCATACTAGCGAAATAGATATATACCAGAACAATTTGCCAAATATGTCAATCAATGAGAACATTTTTGTGCAGAAAATCGGCAAATCAGCAAAGTTTTCTCTTTGATTCACTTTATTTCAAGCTGGGTTTTCAGTACATTTACGTATGATAATCAAAGCAATATATCAAATTATTGGAAGAATGTAGAACTGAAAGTGAGCTGTCGTTAATTAGCTATTAAATTTAAATTAATTATGTATGGCACAAAAGCGAAAATTTATTCGTTGGTTTTGCAGACCTACGTTCAGCTTTACAGTAATAGAACAATGCTATGCAATGTTACGTTGGTTCACAGTTTTAGAGGTCCATATCACATTCTCTGTGTATTTATAGTTGGCCTAAATCGTTTAATATGGAATATTAACGTGAATGCAGATGCGTTAATATAGTCATCTTATCACACAAATCTTTACTGCTTTTTGTTGGTAGGGACATCTAACGGTAGGCATTGGCTACAATGAATTGAAAAATGTTAGCCTTTTCTAAACCTATAATTTCATTTTATTCGCTTTTACTACTCTTACAGGAGTCTCGTTTTATGATACTTTTGGAAAGAGAAAACGAGAAAACCTCACCCATTGGACTGAAGCTACAATTTTATGCAGATATTTTAAAACAAACTGTGGAGAGTTCCTACCACGAGGTTAAAACAGATTTAAAGCATGTTGAATGAAGAATAACTGTCTTACAGAATCCGTTCGTTTATGAAGGTGATTATGTAAGGAAAAGTTACTTTCGTGCTGTAACTTTCCCGGGTGAATTTTTGATGAGTCTTTGTTCGTTCCAACACACGAAAAAGTTATGAGCGACATAAAACTCACATGAAGATATTATCTTTCAAGCCTTGTACCATTAAAATTGAACCATGATCCGTACAGACGACGACAGGCAAAAATTTCACACAAGTTACTAGATATTTTAAAGGTTTGAAGAAGACAGTTAAAACGTGTATTATGAGACAGTTTATTTAATAGTTTGCTGTGACATGGTAATGCGCAATTTATTAGTGTGCTACGATACATACACAGTTAGTTCCAAAAATAATTTGATAGGTTAAAAATGTCTTTATAAGTTGTGCACATCGCATCGATCAAGAGTTGACTTTCTGTCAAATTTCACTTTCACACCAACCATGGGAAAGGCCACAGATGTACGGGATCGAGACAAGAACAAGAAAGTCGCCTCGCGAACGGATAGTCGTAAGTTTCCAGTATCGCTTACAGATAACTGTCTGCTTTTAATTTGGTCGTGATCGTAGCATTGCATTTTATATAAATGTGTATTATATCACAGTGCCCCAAAAACACATTATAGCACACATTATACATCCGTATCACCCCGACAGGATTTGTTTATACATTTCTCGTGTATATTTGAATATTGGCAAATGATAATATAATGCATTTTTAATTTCTCTGACAGGCAGCTAGTAAACAGCGTTTCTTTTTCCCTTTTGCTTTTATGTCCTTATTTAAATGTGGATATTGGCGTCTGTCTACTTGCCTACAAACGGGCAATGTTAATTATTCCACTAGACGGAGTTTATTGATCCCTTGTTGGCTTTATGAAGTTGTAATAAATCTGCCTGCTGTGGCAGAATCAACACATAGCATTAACGACGCTGCGAAAATCGATGATGATGAGTGCATATCTACAGGGATTTGTGTGATTGTTATTAGTATGATGTGTACTATTTGTAGGGTTGCATTATTCTTGGGAGTTCTCAGGGACTCGCTGTGTACTTACCTACCCAAATGCCAATAGTTAATAGTCGTTTTTACCATTAATATACTTACGCAAACTTCCTGTCAAGGGTCTTGACTCACTCTATTACAAGTTTCTTGGTAGGAGCATAAATCTTTGTGTCAATATACATTCGGCTTAGGTGCACCAAACCTTGACTACGACTGCCGAGGAAGAGCACAGTTGAGTAGAATTCTCAAATGAAATTTAAGACATTCAGTCTCGTCTAGAAAGCTGTCCTGTCCCTTTGAGCCAGACACATTTATTTGCTTGGGATGATGAAATAGCGCACTCGACTCAACTCAATTACTGAAGTGTTATCGTTTTCTTCAACTGAATGATTTTGTGTACCCTACCCTTTTCAAGAAGCCTATATGTGTGGGCCCTTTCTTCTACCTGTTCATGTGTTTCCAAAAGATCCCAGTGTAGTTTTTACAGCAAGGATTGATTCAGGAAAACATTGGAGACATGCTGCAGTGAGTTGAGTTAGGAGGTACGGTACGGTGAAGGAGCAGAGAAAATGTTGACTGAATTTGCATCTTTCGTGTGCTTATTTCCTTTCTTTCATCCCATTCATGTACATTTGCATTTCATTCCCCGGAATTTTTGCAAATTTCAAGTTGTATCCTTCTAGTTAACTGCAAGTAGGCGTTTTTTCCCAGTCCTAGAAAGGATTGGTGAAAGCATCCGAACTCCTTGAAAGTTTATTCATTTATTTAAAATTGTATATACGGGAATTTCAGGACAAACAACAAGACGCCAATTTCACGTTTCCCCTTTTTCAATAGAAACATGATCCAATGTAGCTAAGTTTCTCATCTTTGTTTTCAAAGTTTACCGTCAACTTCACACAGCCGGCTTACAGTTATAAATAGCAGAATTATTACCAGCACACTATTTTCCCTCTAATTCTATTCCAGGTGGTCAGACGAAAGACGAAGCAATGCGGACCCAGCTCCGGCTAAGAGCGACCAGACGTAGACTAGAAATCAACTATGAAACTGCCAAACAAGCCCTGGTTAATCTTCACAACCAATATGAGAAGTCGAAGGAAGTTAGAAACGTTTTCACGAGATACGCCCTTCTCAAGTCCATGATCAAAGTAAATGACAATGTTGTTGTGTGTTTTCACTCACTAAAAAACTTTCCTTTTCGCTACATTTCCACGTTTCACACATATTGTGCGCAAGCAAACTCTGTGTGTATGTGCCTTACGTTTTGTGGGTTCTGTTTACTCGATATATGTATTCCTTTACACTTTCAACTTTTCCGACCTCGATGTATTTATATCATTATTGTACCTATGCATCTTCGCCAAGCTGTAGTTTTTCGTAACCTCTGTTTATTTATGTATCAATATGCCATGTCTTTGTCAACTTCTTTTTTAGTTTTATACTACGTATGTACACCTATATATATACAATATCTTTATGTTTATACTTCTTTTTCTTCTTATGCTGATGATGATGACGGTGTCGTCAGCCTGCTTCAAGTTGAAGAACTGTATTTAAAAAGCCTACAACAACACAAACCAGTTGATGCTAATTGTATAATGTACGTATGTTCAGTAGGCAGCTCTCCCTTTGTGTCAACAGGAGTTAACGTTTAAAATTGTATTGTTGCTGTTGACTTGCACCACTCTCCTAGAGCTTTAAGTGTTATAGTGTTACTTTTGTACGTGGTACGTGTTGCCCCCTATACGTCTTTGCTTTCTTGTCCCAATACTTTATACCTACATTATTATATTCTCGTGTGAACTGCTAGGTGCAAAATATTGCTGTGTTCTTTTCCCACTGCTGCTACCACTACTTCCTTTCATCTTTATCATCGGTGACAGCATCCATGCTTCTCTTCTCTGACACTAATTGCCCTCTTTCATCCTAGTCTGCCTCCTCTCTGTTTTCACCCATCCATACGGTGACGAACGGCAATTTACAATACTATTAGCTAGGACAGCTAAAAATAATCCTGCGTGTTCTGTGCTAACTAATTTTAACTTGTGAAACTCACGTCGTGTAGCAAACTACTACCCCCAACTGCTCGTTCTCTAATTATTTTTAATATGGATGAAATTGTGTTGACTACCGGTGCCATGCCATTATTGAAACTTGTGACGATGTACCGGGAAGGGAAAGCCCTGCTCCTTTTTTACTTTTGTACAATACTTTGGCGTGTGTAGCTTTATATGTAGATGTACTTTACTTTTGTATTTACCGTATTTGCTCTAAATATAAATATTAATCAACGTATAAGTCTTATAGCTTCAGCCATCTTTAAACGTTGTTTTCATTTTTTTCTAGTTTAAATTATAACAACTTTATAAAACAGATACATTTACGCCTCCGTTCTTGAAAGTCAATTTTGGCATAATTATGGGACCGTATTTAGAGCAAATACAGTCAGTAACTACGTACAGGCACAATGTGTCGGTGCAGTGCAGTGTTTTGTGTTCAGCTGAAAAAGCGCGTTTTTACTGTATTCTCATTTCTCTTTCGCATTTTCCCTGTTTTGTATAATAGGTACCTTTGTTAGTACTGCTTCGTGTGAGTAGATCACATCATCGTGTGTAAGCTAAACTTTCAAATAAATATGGTTGTCTATAATATTAAGGATTTTTCGTAAAGACCGTTACCATACCGAAACACTGAAGAAATGTCTTTAAAAATTGAAATTTAAAAAATTCGATGACACAAATACGAAACACTACAAATTGTCACAATCTCCACTATACCATGCCACCTGCCACCATTGAGTCACATCAGCGACGTTAATTTTATTTTTTTTAAAAACTATCCTGTGTGTAGTAATAGATAATGCAACCAAAAGCCGATGCATATATCGGTCTTTGGTTGCATTATCTGCTTTTAATTATGTCACAGGGAAAAGCAGATACAAAAGTTTCCTTGCTACCCATTTTAGACAAAGCCTTGTCAATAACAGACTGCTTCCGCTTTGTACTTTTCTGGTATTTCCAAAAGCTGGCATCTTTTACTCCTTTTAACTTTCTTGTAAATGTTGAATATGGTTTCATTTTCCCCATAAATATCTCATGTACTAAATACTCACTATGCATAGGTAAACTTCTTATAAATATCTGTCTGCTGCTATATATAATAATACATTGTATCTAGTTGATTTGTATTTCGTTTCATGAGGATCGGATAACTGACTTTGACATGATGATGATATCGGTTAACATTTCTAGTTAATTCGTGTCTACACTGCGAATTCTTAAAATATAAAGTCGAGCTCGTAGATAGATACATACCCACTCATTCTCAAACATCTGTTAACTTTCTCCCAGAGGAAATGTTGAAAAGAAGCTTAGGGTTTCGTGCTTCATTATATGATGTTGCCAAAATGATGAAAAGAATACCGAGTTGGCGCTGGGGAAATTCTTGTATAAATGTGCCTTCATGTTCAGATAGTATCCTTGTTTCACAGTTGTGTCCTTTTCCCTTCTCCTATTTTCCTAAATTGAAGCTCAACATATATATCCACAAACAATTTTTCTTTCCCGGCGACATTTATTCGGTGTCTTCAAATAAATATATGTTTACCTACACATGGACAAACCAAGCGAACAAACCGACAAAAATGTAAAACATATAGAATACCTAACATATTGTGTATACGTATAAGAAGAAAGCTTTAAACCTGAATACCTTTATTCTCATGCTTTGCTCCGATTCCCTCATTTTGTATACGCTTCATGTCTGCAAATGTGAAAATATATCTTTATGAACTATACTTACCTCCACACGTATACCACCTACCCTCGCATTTTACTATGCTCGCACTCGGCTCGCATCACATCATCGGTCGTGTTAAAGCCCTCTACTTTCCTTTTTTATTTACCGATTAAGAATATGTAGTTTGTAGCCTGTCTTGCAGGGGAAAGGGGGTAAAAGTCAAACCGTTCTTTGTATAAAATAGCACACATACATTGTATGTACTTGAGGAGCACCTTTATGATAATACGTTACTGTTGAATGAACAAACAGTGGTCGTACGAATGTATACCGTGGAATGGTAATGCGCGCTTTCACCAGAAAAAGGAATGTCATGTTTGCCGTCATTATATGTCTGATCTAAAACGTATGTTACTTGGTTTACTCACTTCCTGGGATTACATTGAGCCCGATCCATCCCCGGTATTCCCTGTATATTTGTGTAAGCTTTCTTGCGGCCTTATTGCATGTGATATAATAATATCTATATATGATGGCTCTGGTTATTTTTCCCCAGGAGATATGAAATGGGATTATATATTCAGAAGTAAAAAAACGTCCAAGGTTGTCTATCTCAACGGCAACCAGCCAGGATTCCTCCTTTTATGCTATTATTTGATGCTATAGCTAAAGTATTGCCTACATTATATTAAATTGAGAATCTCAAGTCGTTTGCATTTTGCTACGTCGGGTAGCTTTCTCTTTTTATGAGATTTTTTGTCCTTCTAGTATTCATCTAGTGTCGTGTTATAGGCACTCCTTCTGTCTAGCCTAGCTTTTCGTAGTGTCAAATTCTTTTTGGTTCTTATGTACAACTTTCTTCTAATCATAATTCTTGGATTTGAACAAGTAAAACAGACACATTTTCAATGCTCATTTTATTGGCAGTGTGATATTCTATAACCTTTCTCTTCGTAAAATGTCACCTGCTACCGTGAGGACATACAATAAAACGATCTAGTCGCATCCTAACAAATAATTTTTTTCCGTTGTCAGTTTCACCAAGGGACAGACGCCATGGTATTGCTGAGATCTGGAATAAAAATAAAAGTTTAATATGTACTCAAAATAAGAAGTAATGTTCCCTGTTGCAAAATCCCTTCTTATGTATTAACATGTATCTCATCTCCTTTGAGTCGTATATCGTGACCCACAGTAACAATCCATTGAAAGCGACTTATTGAAGCATAGCCAAATAACGTGAGCACTTCTACATGCCTGTTAGGGAAAAGCACTGCTTCTGTGTGTCATATAGTCCCAAACTACCAGGAGTGACTTTAAACAAAACCTAATCATAGTACATACCTATAACACAAGCGCTTTATATTTTACAGCGCTGGTGCTAGATGACCTAATCTGGTAAAAGATTAGGCTTCGCGTTATGTGTTAGGAAAAGTTGACCACGAGATATAAGCTATTTCCGTAAGACGCACACCTTGGTTTTATAAGCGGTGGCATGGATTAGGATTTCTACAAGGAAACTCACTATAACTTCTGGTGCAGTGCTGAACAGGCCAAGTGGGATTGCAATATATGAGAAAGTTTCTGAATAAAGGATTATGACAACTTTAGAGTCACACAAAGACTTAACTTTGTTCGCAAAAAGATTTTTATAGCAACGCACATATGAAAGTAGACATCACGAATTAGAAATGATCCTACTTTTTGCACTCCAGCACCAGAAATGAAAAAAGTCTTTTAATATCGTGGTTACAAGTACGTAAACAGTAAAAAAAATACTGAGTACACACACATTCATGTGAACAGTGTAGCTGTATGATGCATGACTGCGATATCATTATTGATTACAAAATTTTGCACATCGGTCATAAAGCTATGTCAACCAATAAAAAACGAAGGGTCCTCCAGGTGTCTTAAATATCATAGACAGTTGCACGTCCACGGATTATATTTCACCATGCACACATACATTAAACTACGTGTCAGGAGAATACTTCATTTCAACAGAAACGTATGCGGTAATTATCAATGCGAGTGCTTATTGCTTATTTACATTTATCTACTTTTTTGGGGATTTACCCACCAACTACATTTACATTTTTCAGTTTTAGCCATGCCTAGATCTAGCCAAGGTGTAAAAGTCACTTTCTCCTGTATCAATAATCCATGTCCTTCTAACTTCTAGTTTTTTTGTGACTTTAACAACAAAGCATAAAGTGTGGACTCTCAATAGTCTGCCAAACCTTTCTCTTTAACAAAACTACTTACAAAAATACTTAATATGTTGTATGTAGTGTCTAATGTAGAATATATGACACCACTCAACTACTCCATATCATTAACGGGGTCTATAGCACATTATACTATATTGTGGACAACATTTTGCCTCTTATCATTAGCTTTAATGAACCCTTCCCATAATGTATGTATGATACTTTGTACACAATGTGGAACGACATAATTGATGGAACTATTTTAGGTACTTTCGCGTATTGCAATGAATAGATACATATAACAAAACATACATTGGAAAAAACGACATAGAAAGAAAGGAGATCGATGAAAGTCTTTTGCTCTGTAATAATGAAGAATTCGTTGCAAAAAGACGCACGAAATGTTCAAGTAAACACCCTTGTTGTGTACGTCGTTCATCGTTATAATAAGGGTAGATGCTCCTCAAATTAAAGAGTTGATCTCACATAATTTCCGTACACTACACACACGCCAAGAACACATACAATTAACAAACCTGAATTATTACATACTGACTCGATCATGCGCTGCCAACTCAATTTTTTGATAATTATTGAATGCCAGCTAGTCCCAGAAGTACGTGCTTTTTTTCTGTATGTAGGATGACTATGGATGTCATAGGAATATTTGAATGTATTTTAGTGGATTGATAGTTACTCTTGTAGGTTATCACAAGTCCTTATAAATTATAAATGGTACACATTTGTCTTTTTATAAGGCTTGTCAGTCACTAGGAAACGTTTCGCAAATCGATTTTGACAAATTTCTAATTATTTATTATACATGTTATTTGTAAATTAAAACATTTGAAATACATAGATGTGCAAATCTCCCTTGTATTACTTATTGCATTATACCATTAACATTTTATACCAAAGGTTGCCGGAGACAAATTGCAACGCATATGCTGGTTTTTTTAAAATAAATATTAAACTTAAATATTGATTTGGTCTTGTGCAATCATGGAAGTACAATATTGTTACTTCCAGAAACAAAAGTAAATCACCACACAACACTCGCTTCACGCAGGTCACATGAAAGTGCAATTTTTGTTTAACAAATTTCAATTCCGCATCATCCTGTTCTTATCGTTAAATGACGATTTGTAACGTAAGCGCTAAGCGAACATTGCAAATTACTACATTGTATAAGTGGCGTTGTATAACCCGTTGAGATTTACCCATTATTACTCTCCAGTGTATTTTACTCCTAGTATTTTGTAGACATCCAAGAACATGAATAATTTAAAATGCCTTACCTAGTACTTATAATGAAGAACATGTAATATATTTAAGCACCTATTCCATTCAGAAATTTAAATAATTGCTGTTTTAATGTACTACCCAGCTCCTGTAGTAACCAGTGAAACTGTGCAATTTATATGTAAACCCCACCCTCGGCAGAGGATATTTGGCCCTGGTTTTTAATATGTTTTTCATCCACCATCCAACGCGAAGAACCGCAATCCATGCCAACGAAGAAAAAAGAAGGGATTCTAGGTGCTTGCTTTTCAACAAAACAATTCTCTTCTTAAACAACTTCAATACGACAAGCTTTTGTTTCTTACGCTACAAAATGTACTTTCTTTCTCATCAACTCAAGTACGTTCATGAAGTGTTGCAACAAGTCAAATTTAGTAAATCATTGGGTATTGCCCGTTCTTTAATCGTATATCCCCAAGGATTTGCATAAACAACATTTTAAAACCATTTGTTATACACAAGTGTTTGTTTTAATTTGATCCTTTTAGGCACTTTACTGTATACCCCTCCCCACATCTGGCGGTCATTAATTAATGCATGCGTGTCCAATATCCATCGTGTATACTTTATTCTTCGCTTGAATAATGCATGTTGTGCGGCAGCAACGGTTTACTTTGTCGTAAACCCCCTCACGGCTTGATAAGCGCAAAACATAAAACAACCAATTTCTTAAGGGTTTTTGATTTCCATGCTTAATAACCCATACCCCTTCAGCCGCGTCCACCTACCCTGCCCTGACGCTGTTCATCTACATAAATGTTTATCGTGTCGTCGTAAACATCACATTTCTTTATTATGTGAGTGTCTATTAAGCTTTCCTTTTAACGTTTTTGTCTTTTCTGTGTTGCTTCCATGCTGAACACGCGAATGTTGTTTATCGTGCGGCGAGGAAGAGAAAATCTAAAAGTGTCACGTAACAATTTTCTCACGAGCCGATACCGTGTGTGTGTCACTTGATTCACTGTAGCGTAGCTCAAGTAGAAATGTTTTAACGTGTTCATTGTATTAAGTTACAGTGCACTTACACGCATGTATTCCCAACTACTATTATGTATATATATTTTATGCATTAGGAAGTGGTAAGACTAGAAACACAATATTGGACACTACTAGATGTTCCAAAGCAAGAAAAAGCTGAGCCTGTTGGGTGCTACGTACTACGGGCCTGCTCATCTCTGGAGAAAGTTCAACTGAAACAAATAGAAAAGGCTGCAGCCGACAATGAGGACCGACTTCGAGAGGAAAAGGAAAGACTGGAAGGTATGCATTCACTCAATTTAATACTCCGACACTTATGGCTACAGTCACTAGTCACTGTTACTGCTTATATTTTCCAGGCACTGATACTGATATGAGTTTGTCGGCCTCTTATACATAATGTCGGTGGGCACTGCCATCACATGTGTACTTTTGTTTCTCCTTTCTACTCCACTACTAAAATGGCCCGTTATATACATACATATTTATTGTTTCTTTGAAGTTCCGCTCTAACTTGGGAGCTTTATCATGATTACTTTATTGTAAATATATGACTTCGACTCAAATGGCAATGCCTAGAAACGCTGTGTTATCGGGGGCGCAACACACAGCTAAACGTAAGCTGCAATAACATAAACTAAGGCAAAAAATGTTGAAACTGTGTATATTTTAGAAGAAATCTAAACCTTTCAAATTGATTAAATTGAGAAAAGTGTGCCTGTACTAACAGACCTTGTCAGCAGTCCATTTATCATGCATGTTGTTTTAGGACATTCTGCCATGCGACATGTAGTTCCTTCTTGATTACGAGTATAAATACTACACTTTTCCTCTAAAGATAATGAATCGCTTCTTCTTTGTAGCCGATACGGCATGATACATAACTCCATACAGAAGCTAAATTCCTAAATTTCAGAAGTAGTCAGTATAGTGTTTCAATAAAGTAACCTAAAGAAATGGGAAGTGTTACGATGACCGTAATATATAAAGTTGAAGTTACATTCATAAATGCCACCATGTGCACGAAAGATAAAAAGTACCATTTACTGTACCTCATTATTTCGTTTACACTGGTAACAAGAAATGAAGTACAGAGAAGCAAAGTTACGAATCAAAGCTTTTTGTTGTTACAGTCAACACATGTACGTTTTCATAGCAACTTTATTCGAAGGCAATTTTATTCCAATAGCAATGATATCTATATCAATTATTAATGGCAAGAAAATTGCTAGCTTACAGTGAGTCGTTTCAACTTTACCAGACTGATGGGTTTTATAACGTTCGTTTTTCAATGTTAGGCGTTGCTATTTACATTTAACGTGATTGTTCCTTTCATTCCTGATAATGAAATTGCCTACTAAAATTAAATTATTAATTTGAATTATCGTACTTTTCAAAATGTGCTGGCTAGCTGCTCGGTGCCTGTCATTTGTCAATATTTCAATTTAAGCGAACGTAAACCCAATTGAATATATCGCCTACCATGCCACTACATATAACCTTATAGAAATGATTCCGCAATGCAACGCAGTCATTCAAGATT
>JAHZNE010002533.1:0-10225 GCA_027744055.1 Callyntrura sp. NNG-2020 | reverse complement strand
CGCCCCGCAAGAAATATATGCAGGTACATATATATACATTGCAAATGCAATTCGCAGTAGCTGAAATCCTTTGTTGGAGCAATTTGGGGTGTGAACATTGACCAGCATTGATTGAGCCCGTTTTGAACACCAATCATCGTTCATTTCAATTCATCAACATTATTAGAATTTTATAGTAATTTTTGGGTTAAATCTTTATTTTTAAAAGTTCAGGTACTAATACGTAATACGGACTCTCATTAGTTACTTAATTATAGCTGCTTTTTTATCTAGAGGTAGGAGACACTTATTTTCCATCTTCCAAATATTGACTAGCAAGCAAGTGATGCATGTGGATTTCCAATAAAAATCGTAACAATTTGCATTATCAGTGAGAGTGACAGCTTAACAAATATACGTATCATCTTCATTATGAGATTCATTTTCATAACTTTGTTGCCTTTAGGTTTCACACCACCTTTTTAATGTAATTTTTTTACACATATCGGTAGAAACAGATTTTTCGGACAGTTTATATATGTCAGCGTACGCGCCCCGCATTAATATTTCTATACTTATTATTCTTCTTAGCTTCAAAATTAATTGAAATGAAACATCAAACCATTTCTACCATTTGCTGTTGTTGGTTCTTCAGCAGAAATTTTCATTTGAGGTTCGAGTTCGAGTATACTATACAATAGTATTGCTTAAAATGTTTAAGCATATACCTACCAGGGTTAGGGTTAGTTTAAGAGCTTTCACAAGAGTTTAACATGCCATTCTATACGATAACAAACATCCAAAACAATGAGAATCTCGTGTGTACAAAAGGGAGAGAAGAGGAGGCGGTGTATTATGCAACACGGCATGGTGGTTATATTTTTAATACATGTATAGGAACGCCAATTTAGTAGGCCAGCGTGCAAGCTCCTATCGTACTAGAAAACCCACCACAGTCCTCCTGCACTAATATTCTGTTCTCACGTACACCATCTAACATGTACAGCTAGTTGATTTTGCAGGATCTACACTTACACTAATGCCTAAGTGAGTATATAAAACTACAACCTACCAAAAACAGATAGAAAATAATCCGTCAACCGAGATATCAAAGTGCCGTAAACAGCTCCTGTTTATAAACCTAACTGTCCCCCCCATTTAAATGTGACTATCCATTAGTAGAAATTGAGTAAGAAATTCTTTTCTTTCGAAATGTATGGGTCATGCTGCACTGTTTTAGCCAAACCGTTCTAATGGCTTAGACTAGTTTAAAAGAAGCTGACAGTCAATTGTGACCACTCTGGAGTGTTATAGTTGCATAAAAGTAACAAGCGCACCAAAATTTACATACTAGAAAGTTACCCATACGGACGCACTGACCCTAGTACACAACAGATGAAGGTACGTACGTACCTGTCTGCCTATAAGTTAACATGATCTTCTGGAGTAACCCGAACCAATTTGTTTTTAATTTAAACTTTCCCCTTTGAAATATATGCAAGACAAGCAAAAAATATTTTTGTAAGCAAATATCCTGTACTACTAACCAACCTTTGATTCAGTATTAATTTTATTAATTATTTGTTCAGGATGAATTTTTGTAAAGAATGCTTACAATTTGTCCGATTCTTGCGTAGGTAAATTAAATATATATCAAAATGTTTAATTATTTCCTTTTTCTAAATTCTAATTCTGATAGTTACGCAAATGGCGAGTTCCAAATTCTCATAGAACATTAAACTTATTATCGCAATTACAGCAGATGCCTATTTTTGCCAGAAAAAATATTTTTCAAAAAATATAGAAAGGGGCTTTCTTATTTTCCTAAAATGCAATGTTAAATATAAGTATTTGATAGTGTAAAGAAAATGTTTTTAAAAATTAAACTTTAAGAAGGATCATGTTTTATAACACATCCTGCAACGTTGACTTGAGAATTTTAGAAGATAAATAATAGCTTATATTGGAGGGAAAGACGTATTGCCATTGCCAAGGATATGTGCAAATAAAAAAATCTTTTGTGCCACGTGTCAATAAAGGGATTTTTCTTTGAAATTGTGCACTCGTGTAATTGATTGGCTACGTTTAATTATATAATAAAAATCTGTACAAACGAGGTATGTACAACCATAATGATTGACAATTTTCACCGGAAAAAAATTACTTACTCCAATCCATTAGTCACATCATTTTTCTCTTTCGGATTCATTCTTTATTTTAGCCATTATATTGAGAAGCCATTGGAAGTCATGTTACTGCTGTGTAGCAAAAACTACTAAGATTCGTGGAAATCAAATACAATATTGTTATGGGCTCTGGGCAGTCACGACTCCTGTCCCTGGCCCATAGGAGGACAATAAGTCACTTATATATATTTTGCATGATGGTTGGTTTTTAAGTAACCTAGGCTAACCTTTAGCAATTGTAACGATGATAAACTTCCAAAATTTTATGCTACGCGAATCCGGTTGCTAAGGCTGCCATATTTTAGCAACCATGATCATTTGCATCATTGATATACCATTCTTGTTAAATGGTGAATATTTTTAATGCGTGCGACTTTTGACGTAATATGTGAACAATGAACATACCAAAATACCAAGAGTATTTTGCAATATTCCAAGTTTGCCATATAAAGTTAATAAGTTAAACCATATTCCACCACTGTGCATTACAAGCTACTCACATTTATTGGTCACAGCTCGAATAAAAATGGTAAAGTGTAGGTACATGTACGTATATCCTCATAAAATGATTGAAGGGCACTAAAGTACATAATACATTTAGGAAATAGGTACTCCTACTCCTACTTCACTTCACTCACCTACTCACCTACCCAGTACCCATATACATGCTCAAAGTAAAATAAAACGATAAGTTTATTTTCCATTCTATTCCATTGTGTTATTTTCGTCCGTAATGAATGATAAAGATGGTATAATAGTTAGAGCAAGTATGAGAAAAATCCTCGTTATCATTTTGAGGTCGATCACCAGCAAGCATACCACGCTAAGTCGCTAACATGCAAATATACACCTGAACAAGAAACGTAGGAATATCCATAAAGCCACAATACAACAACAGACCAATCTACAAGAATTCAACTCATTGCACGTATCACCACTCACATTGCATTGTGCGCATGTAGTGATCTAGCAAGATAGTGTGGAAAAGAAGCAAAGTACAAATCAAAATGCTTATCAAATACGTAGCAGAAAAAAACGTTTATGCTTGTACCATATGCACTTACAAATATTAATGTCATCATCCCCTCTGTCATCGGCAATAATATTGTCCGTTTTGTATCAAACATAAACTAGAGTCATGTAATGGTGTAACGGGTGTAACAGGAAAAAGTTTATATTTCTCAAGTATAATATAGTACACAACAATCAAATAGTTAGCAACAATCTTTGTCACACTACCTGTCCAGTTTTTGTATCTATTATAAAGATGTGATGTGATGTGAGATTAAATACGCAAATTCCACAACTGAATTGGAACATAGGAACAAAATTATATAAAATAATGATGATAATGATTTATGTAGCTTTAGATAAGTTGAACTAAACAGTGGTTATTTTTTCCGCCAAACTAGAATTTTGGCAACAAAATTAGTCATCTTCCATTTTGATCATATCGTCAGTAACGATTCATTCGTACTTTAATTAGCTATTTTGTTGATAAGGTTTAGTACATGCACAGGTGGCCATCAATACAAATATCAATGACGTGTTATCACTATCAGTTATGTAAAGCAGTAACAATTCCTATTTGTCATCTAGTAATTTTCAAAGATCCTTATGTAAAAATTCATAGAATTTAAAGTATTTCTTGATTCATTCCATTGCGTGCTGAGTTGTGAGTTCACTACTGTCAACTATACTGTAGCTGTTGTGGCCCAGCAGTTTAAGCAAATGAACTGCTAGAGTGCGCGACATAGATAAAGCAAACACAAAAATGTTCTCTCTTTTCTACTTACTGCAGCAGTGTATGTACTGGTACTCCACTCCAATTTCTTCTTGAAATATGGATGCATATTTTCTTGAATCTTTACTTTATTGGGTGCATGTATGTTGATGTCTATAATGGTAATATCTGCCAATACTAGTAATGTACCAAGATCAAGTAGCAATGTATGTTGTACTGTGAGTACCGCATCTTTTCATTTTCAGCAGCTGCTTTAAGATGTGCAGTGTCCGCCCGCGGAAACAAAAAAATAGTATTTCCGGCTCGGTTTGATAGATAAAGAAAAAAGAAAACTAATCACTCTGATCATTAGCTGTTTCTAAATGAAACAATCAGTGTGAACCCTTGTGACATCGTTTGTGGATAAAAACAATAATTTAGGTTGATGTGTTTTGAACAGTTATAAACTAACGTCAAAATATACCTTGTATTATTATTTGGTTCAGTGAGTTGTGGGTTAGTGAGAAGTTCACAGGTAAATTTGTAGCAACAGAGAGAGTGAAAACTTTTAACTGAAGGTGGAAGGAAGGATAATAGTTCACTAGTCAAGTCAAGAGAGAGAAAAAACCTTTTTCCTACACCCTATGGCTTGTTACATGTAAGAATGAGCATATAACTTTATTATTCCAAGAAAATACTTTTGTCATTATTACATGCATCATAAAGACAATCGTTGTATCCTTGAAAAATGAATCACGGCATTGTCAATTGTCCCCGGATCTAAAGATATATAATTATTTGTGTCTGTCTATCACTTTAACCTGGTCATTGACATTTGATGTTTGAACTGTTGGCTGACAAGCTTCAAATCTGATAAATAAACCATCGGTTTATAGTTCAGCAACGTACTTAAATGTTTGAAATGTAAAAGAGATGGTGTAGTTTAACTACTCTGGACATGTAGTGGGAAAAATATATAGATCATGATCATTAAAGTTGGTACCGTCATTCCTTATCAGTAGAGGAATTAATGAAATGACAAGATTGTCCAGTTACGATTTACCTATATCGTACATATGATATTGATATATACTGTTATAGTGCAGTTGGCAGTGGTAAACTTGGCTCTGACATTTGAGTTTGTTAACTCTGTCAGTCAATGGGAACTGGAAAAGCTGATGCTCAGCTCAGTATTGTGACTCATCAAATTTATCAATCACAGTGTCAAGTGTACAGTTACGATTTAGACGATAAGATCTTCAGTCACTGATGACGCTCTTCAAAACAAATTTTTCTCCACCGGCAACAGGACCGGACGGCGGCACAAACCAGTGTATGGACAGATAAGGAATTTATGACTCATTTAGTGTTCCGTAGTAGTCAGTAGTGACCAGTGAGTAGTGAGCATAATATTTCACAAAAGTTGTGAGAGTGAGAGCGACTGTTTCAGTGGGGTGGCACAGTTTGTTTTAGACAAATTATCAACGCTGTGATAGGTTTATGGATGATAAAGTGAATGTCATTTAGTGTTTCCATTTGTTTTGTTCAATAATCAAGTTGAGTCACAAAATACGGTGCTGTTTTCTTGCTGTCTAAATAACATTTGTTTAAATTAAACTTTTTCTCCGTAATTTCTCCAGTTTCGCTCACCATTCATGTTTAATTACATGAAATGTATTATACACATACGGGATTCTCCCATTTTGTCATGACTTTGTTGTGAATAAAGTTCTTAATAATTTTACGACGAATGGAGTATATATTGTGTTCTATTCTTCAGGCAAAAATCTAGACAAACTTTGTCCATGGAAAATTGAAAGGCTCCTATCTATGAAATAACGGAAATTTAAAAAGGAAGGCATTGGACATTAATCATTGATTAACCATTGATATTAAATTTCGTTTTCGCTTTATGAATGATTTGAATGTGTAGACTACCGTTAAAATCTTGAGAACGTAACGTGTAGTACAAGAGCGGTAATTAAAATTGTTTAAATCATCAAAAATTAGGAGAAAGAAACAACGGAGGATGTTCTACAACTAAACCGTTACAGGTGAGATTTTAGCACTTTAGCACTCTTCTTTCTGAAATAATTTTTATTTTCGTTTAATAATAGCTGCTAAATAATTTAAAAGTCGAAAGCAATGGGGGATGATTTTGGAGTTGAAGAGAGATATTTTCTATTTTTCCCAACGGAAATACGTTCCTAAAATTTGTCTTTTTATTTCATTGCAGTTGTGAAAGTGTTTCAGATACTTTTGCACAGAAACATTTTTTACGTTCTCTTTGTTGGAAGCGGCTGGTGTATATCTTGTTTTCAGAGGCGTTCCAATGGAACACACGGTTCCACCTTTTGTATTTTATTATTTTTCACCATGATATTTATTAATAATATTTTGAAAAAAACGTGCTATTATTGTATATTGAGAGTTTGAACAATTATTGTACAATTTAAAAACAATGTCTAGGTTCTAAAAGTGGGCTTCGTTAAGATTGACTGGTTGTTTAAGATTATAATTATTGGAGACAAAGGTCATTTACAGTAGTGTGATTAACCGAGCCGTTTAAAGAAAATAACTTTCGACATAATCTGTAATGATTAATGATGTTGTCACTGTCATGTTAAAATGAGAAACACCTACAGGTAGTCCCAACTAAAAATTTTAAACATTAGGTACCCATTTGACTAATAAATAATAATACCCGATGTAATGTCCAGGACAAGGGACAAGTCTTCGTATTTACAACTGTCTCCTCTCCTGTCGCAATAGTGTACCATTCCATTAATTTCTCATTATTTGTTGTATTTACAAAATGTATGATGTTAATTAGTTCAGGTCATTCACTTTCACCATGCATAAAAGAAAGAAGTCTGTCTTCGTAAAATATCAAGGCTAGTGTAAAGACATTGTTGGAATTTGGAAATACATCCAATCATTGTCGTCAAGCGGTTGCTGTGGCTCGGAAAGAAGGGCACGGAAAGACGTAACGTACATACATACGTGACATACAACGAAGCCATTATATACCAACACAGTTAATACAGGTTGGTTTACTCACTTGGTTCGGTTTCGGTTGGAGACAGAGTTGGTGTGATGATGATCATGATGATGATGATACTGACTGCACATATTGCATACGGTACGGACAGGAAAGCGACTATGCGATGTTGCAGATAGATGCAAGATCGTAGCAGATATACCACTACCACTAGTAATACCAATTACAATCACTGTTGTTACCAACAGCGTTTTAAACTACAGGACATAAATATGTAGGAAGGCTGTTTTTATTAGGTTGAAGGGAATCTTTATGAGGGAAAAACTCCTTTTCAGACTATAATTTTCAATTTTGTAATGCTATTGTTAAAGACAAACATTACCATTTATGAACTTGAGGCTTTGGACAGTACAATTTTCATAATTATTAGAAATAAATACGATATGCGTTTGTAACCCTAGAAGAACACTGAAAAAACTGAAAATAGTAATTGCAGTTTGTTTCGGGCTCCTTTTCATGCATCGTGGATGGATAATCTTTCTTGTCATGATCGTCGTTGCTTATTACTTAATATGGAAAGAAGGGGTTAGTTTTTTTGTTCAAAAGAATTGACGACCATCCGCATTTCTAGTTGCCAGTTTTGCTGATGATTCATGTTTCACTTTTACGAAATCTTTCCTCTACTCACAAGAACGTAACACATCTTATAAGTATGCACGGTGAATGTACATCATTGGTAAAAGCGTTGCATATATACGATATACGTACTACTAATGCCTACATTTATATACCTAAAATTTAACAGTAAACATGTTCACTTTCATGTACAATGTACTCCAACACCAGTCAATGCCCAATACAGCAATCTTCGCCATCATCATCACCATCAGCAACATCCTCCGTCTCATCATAATGCAAGTTAAATGCACGTATGTGTATGTATGTATGGGTTCATAATGCACATTTTTCTTTGGAAATTGTGATGCTGTTTGCTGTTACTGGCGCATCCATAAAACGCCTCTTTATTCCATCCAGAGAGAGGGTGAGAGAGAGACGGATAATATGCACCAGCATCCTGCACCATTAGTAGAATCATCATTGGTGACTGAACTGAACAACTTGAGTAAAACATGTTTTCTTTCTGGAATTATTGTAAAGAAAACACATAAAACAATATATACAACAAGCTCTCGACGAGCTTTCGCTCTTTCTCTCCGTCTCGCGTGAAAACTATAATTAGACTACACAATTTGAAATTATATGTCATGATATTTTTTGTGACCGACTCTCCGTCTCTGTAAATATGTTTATCTACATCATCATCACTATCACATCATCATTATTATCGTCATTGCCAAATGCATGTATATCCATACGGAATGATCTAGGATCCTAGGCGTAAAAAAGCAAAGGATTTTTACCCTGCGTCTCCTGCTTTTTTCTCTCAATATCTTATTCTCTTTGGATGCTATTTCTCTGTTTTTTGTTGTTGTTAAGTGCAAAAGAATAGAGCGTTGCTGTTGCTGGGAAGAGAGAATTGTGTATGTAGTGTGATAGTACAAAAGGGATAATGCAAAAGCAACGCAGAAAGGAACAAGACATGATCTTTATCGTCATCTTTGAGTTGAGTTTACTTACTCCTCTTACTCTTCCCATTTCAGGATCCACTGCAAGCTCCACCGTAGTACTACTACTAACAATATGTACATCGTCCATATTGCTCTTATAATTTTCGGTTTTATATCCAAAGCAACGTAGGAACAGAGAGAGAGGCGTATAAAAAGTGTAAAAGGGATATGAATACTCAGCATCTATTCCCTACCAGAGAGACCAGACAAGCTCTTTGACAAAATAAATGCTGGCTGGTTGTTAGAAGATTGCAAGGAAAAGGTAGAAAAAAGTTTGAAGTTTTTTTTGTATGTATGTTGTAATGAAACTTTTGGTTTTCTATTGTCTGTGTTATTTGCGAATTGAGATGCTGGCGATGGCGATATTGTAAGTAGCAAAAATGTTTACGTGCCTAGTTACCCCTAGATATTCGCTATATAGCAAAAAGCTTTCTTAAGAGAGAACAAACAACTGCTAAGGTGAAGGCAGGCTTTTGACTTTTCCGTGACGAAGCTCGTGATCTTTCGACACCATAATGCAATAACAAAAAAATAGACGCTTCAATTCTTGCGTATTGTGTAAGATATAAAATTACATATACAATAGAACAATGTCTTATGTTTGAATTGAGTGCATCCGAAAGTTTTTTTCTCGTGTGAAAATAATGCATGAGTAGAGTGATGCAGGTGAGTACGTCTGGTTTAGACAGGGATGTTGCTGCTGCACCAACTGTGAATATAAAGGTTGAACTCTACTGCTTCTACTAAACTAAAATTGCAGAAAATTGAAAAAATTGATAGAATGTAGTAGAAATAACTAAACCAAGCTTTCATTTCTAAGAAGATAAGCTACAGTACGTTTTGTGGAGTTTTAAGCAGAATCTAGAATTATTTAGAATGGTGCTGTTTAAAGTTAACATTCTCTCAATTTCTCGATTTGCTTTTGCATTGCGATTCTGTTTTAAAGTTCAGTTGAGGTTGAGTGAATGCATTCATATAGGTATATATTAACCATCCGTCTACCCATTCCCTCCTGAATATAGCACACACTTACATAAACTTACTCATAGCGCAGTAGTGGTGCTACTACTACCATCTACCACCTGCTTGAAAACAATATAAAAATTATTAGCAGAAAGGAACTGCATGAGTGCATCGAGAAGACATTATTATTAGGAAAGGGAAAGAACAGCCACCACTACTTTGCGGTGTATATAATAATATGTACAATATTATATGTACCTGGAAATTCACGTATTTATGCAAGCGTAACTATCTTTGAACCCCTGATATTTTTCACATGAAAAAGGAATTATATGATACCAACGTGGTGGTGGTGGTGCTGCTGCTGCGGCTGTGTACTAAGAAGAGCACAGTGAAGCGTACGTAATCAGTACCTAAAGATTCTTGTTAATTCTTAGGTAGCTCTAAAGTATGCATGCGTTTGTTGTACGGTTAAGACATTTTACATGGGTGTATTATTTAAGAATTCACGTTGTATCGATGCAATTGTGCTAGGTATGTAGTTCTGCATTCGACCTAGCCATCCTATTATATTCCTATCGTCGTGTCGTATACCTATAATGTATGTAGTCGTTAAGATACTCGGCGGAGATATTGCGCTGTAAATTATCTTCGTATAGAAGTATCATATAAAATGCAAAGCAAAACGGTAGTGTATGGATAGAAAAAGGGAGCTTTTATTGTTGCTAGACTAACATTGTCCTCT
>JAHZNE010002532.1:0-15029 GCA_027744055.1 Callyntrura sp. NNG-2020 | reverse complement strand
TACTATTGCTGCTGTGCGATTTTAATAAATAATTTAACTTAACCTAAACACTTACCTTACTGCCGCTCGAACCTTTATCATCCTAGTTAAGGATACCACAACATCATGAGTCCATCTTCGAACTCATCCGAGCTATTGACCATGTGAGTGTACTTGCAAAATTTTGAAAAGAATCGGATAAGGCGTATGCGAGATAATTTGGGAACATCCGTCAGCGAACTAACAACGTTACACGAAATCATCCGCTCTCATCCATCGATCTCATAAAGTACTCCCTTCGGGGCACTTAATAATGGTAGAATCGTTCTAATAATTGAATAGAACATTAAAATTCCATGTAAATCGACTATTAATAACCCATTTGATAGGAATGAACCTAAATAGTTCGTCTGTAATACGCTATTTGTATCAAGTTAGGAAAATTTCCGAAAGTGAGATTTTAGAAGATTTAGAAGAACCCAAAAAACGAGGGGAAATGGGAAATTCATGGTACAATTGGTATCCACAACACACATTAGTTTGCGTCATCGGTGTAATGTAATGCATACATGCCATGTATATAAGTGGGGTTTAAAATGGTAACTTGGTAACACCAAAAATATGTTAAAATTTCTGTTTAAAAAATGACTCATGCAAAAATAGGCATTGTAAATGCGGAAATATAATCTCGCCTACAATACAACTCGATTTCAAGTCAACTGGTCTTTTTCCGTTACACAATAAGCATTATTAAATCGAATCACTATAATGGAAGGACGAACTGGTTTCTTTAGGAACCGTGAACGTGAATGAATGCTAAAAGTGTGTGGAAAATCCACGTGTGTTGGAAAATACGACAACAAAATGTTTTCTTTGTAAGTATATGAGACATGCCAACAATCAACAAACATGAACCACAAAATTAAATGAACTTTATGTAGAAACAAACTTGACTTTAACTTGAATTTTTATTATATATGCTTAGGACACAACACATATCGATTTGGTATTTTCAGTCGGAACCAATATGAGAAATGAATTTGAGCGAAGATATATAGTAACCCTGATCAATGCACTTTAATAACTAAACGCTTAAATATGCTTTTGCGATGTCTTTTTCTAACCAAGGATTGGAGCATGATGAGCGACGGCGGCGGGGGCAATAGCGTGTCCGACCTGGGATAATAACAAAAGAGGTAATGAGTTACCATTGAAGTGAAGTTAGGAAAACAGTTAGAAGAGAAAGTTAAACAGAGAGGGATTTCTTACGGCATGAGCAATTTGGCTACTGGAGCGGCATAGGCGACTGGGGCAGCGCGGAGGACCTTCGGAGAAAAATATTAAATTGTTTTAAACTCGTCAGATTAAGATTTTGGGAATTTCATCTCATCAATTGTATCCCTTACTGGGGCGGCGTGGGCAATGGCTGGGGCAGCATGAGCTACAGCAAGTGGAGCTGCATGAAGAGCTGGGGCGGCGACTCCAATGGCGCCAACGGCAGCGCCGTATTGGATGGCGCCAGCGTTGGCCATGGAGACAACGGCGAGAAGGCACACGAACTATTGAAATCAATTTCAAAATTCAACATTAACATCCGCTTATACAAACAAAATGTATTTCTTATCCTTGTGGTGGTGGTTCCCTTATGCCTACTTTTAAGTCTTCAACTTACTTTGTTCATTTTGATCCGGTTTCTGATATTCCCAAGGGGTTACAAAGTTTGCTTATTTTTTCCTTGTGTCACTTTGACTCGGAGACTGCTGAATACTGAATGACTGTTTGAACACCTCACTTTATATTTATAGCTGTAACACTACCCACTTGTCACAATTAGCGGCATATAAATATGCAGTTAAAGCAAAGCTACAATATTTCGAAGCGAACCAAAAAGGGCCTATCTATCCTATCACGCCACACGCAGTCACCGCCCCGCAAGGGAATACATGCTCATGTAACAGCAATAAACTGACAAACCGTAGCCATTTAATGGTTTAAATATTAAAAGTTGTATATTTACCGTGATATAGATGATACCAGCAGCAGAGCGAGAGAAAGGGTACTACACTGCAGCTGCCGCTCTTCTTCGTGGCTCCTGATACACAAACGAATATTACTTTTACAATTTACAAAGTACCAAATTCCTAATAACTATAAACGTTTTGATTGCTTTTGTTGATCTTGCTTTGTACATGAACAGCACACCTACTACCTAACGCCTCTTCGCAATCCGCATCATGTGCCCTGCTGCTAACCAAGATCAACATTTAGATGACGATTACGATTACACGGTTAATAACAATACTGCGTCAGTTACCTGCTTCCAAAAGAATGTGACTTCCCTTTCATAACAGAGTACAAAGTACACCGTTGTTGCGAAGGAGTAGCCATTATTATGCAGATTGTAGATTATCCATCATCAGCTATTATGTAACATTTAAAGTCGCGTAGAGAGAAATGTGTGCAGACATGAACGGGATGAAAGGATACTACGCACAAAGGTAATGGAAATGAGATGAAAGGTAGCTCTCCCAAATCACGTGCTACTTGTAAGGAACTTGAAAAAAGTGGAGCATGTGGAGGTTGATTATTTTTTTTTTAATCTTTACGCAGAACACAATGGTCATTCGTTTTTATGCTACTTAATATGCACATATTTTACCGTGAACTTGAGATGCATTACCTCATTTTTCAATGTTGACTTGTTATGATAAGCGTTAATGGTGATGATGTTGATGACTGGCTACTATCAACCAAAGCGACATGGACACTTTCTTGTTGTTCGCGTCCGTTAAGTCCCCAGGGAGAAGTCACAATTACGCACACATCGCCACGTAGAGTAACAGATAGGAGCCACGCCAAATTTATAGCTCCTTCTCAATAAATTTGCAATCCGTCAAGCCCTAATTTTTCAATGCAGTGATAGTGTGATAACAATGTCATTATTATGGTTTTTACTTAACAAAGTAACAATGCCCCGCTCTGTGTGTAAAACAATACCGTATTGACAACAAGCGACAACAGTGTAAAAGTGTATAGCATTGATTACCATCATCATTCATTGCCGTGTGGCGCTGATTGACAATGGCATTATGAGTTGAAGTGCATCTTGATTTTCTTGATAATAGCCGGTTGCATTTTTACTCTCGCCTAGCGTAGTAGTTGGAAATTGTAGAGTAGGTATACCCTGAACTGCCTACCCTATTCGTTGTAACGCAGTAAACTCATTCGTAGTAAATGATCCGTCGTTTATAAACGGCAGAAAGGTAACAGGTGTCATTCATTTTTCACCTTAGTCATTTCCATTTCATTCAATCATTAACTGAATATAGGTACATCAAAACTGTCAAAACAAGAACCAAGAAACGATAGTGGAGAACAAGTACAATTGTTGAATCTGTGTAGTAATAAAAAAAAATATGTTGAGCATGTAGATACACGTGACGAGAAAGGGGCGAGTTAACAGCTATGCGGTTTGTGTGCTGATGCTAACGTTGTTGCAGTTAAAGACTAAATAGTATTTAATAAATGAATCGCTGATCGCGAGTTTGTTGGTCAAGGTGTGCGTTTGTGTAATATTCTCGTGCTGCGTTACAATTTCAATAGACGACAAAACTTGGCGTGATCATGCAGGGTTGATAAATGATTATTGTTACCGTGATAAATGAGTGGGACAGAACAGTTTACAAAGTATATAATCGGTAATAGCTATTAAGTGACGAAGTTTATTGCAAAGTCGATTATTTAGCTCATGTGGTTCGTCCGTTTGTCTTTATGCCAGTTCAATAAATAAGTGTCCATAAGGAAGGTTTTTAAACTCTACTTCTGGAGTCAATATAGGGTGTACTTTTGACAAACCGGAAGCGTTTCAGAAGGACAGAGAGAGGTCATATTTTATTATTTTGTAGTGGACTAGAGTTCATTAACATATGTTAAACATGAATGGGTAGTTTGATTCTGATGGGGGATAGCACCAGAGCAGGTCAAAGTTCATCATGAAAAAACCTGGAGACCTGGTCTCTCATTCTGGAGACTCTGACAAGGCCGGGAGTACTGCCATGCCGGGAGACACGCCAGAGGTCACGTACATATGCGCAAAGTGTATATCTTTGACTTTGTATATGTACCACGAGTTTATACTAACTACTAGAGAACAAATAGGAATATCCAAATCTGTTTTCAGGAGTTGTTGGCTGAATGCTTCCTGTTTTCAAATTACTGTTTTGGTGTCTTTTAAATAAGGATAAAAAGTTCATACTTCGTTTTTCTCGTGACTCCCACACATACTTCGTCGCTTTTTTATGTTTCTGTTGTTCAGATTTCATCATTGGTAGGTATCGATAATGCGATATTGATATAAATGTACCCAAATGTAGTGTTATGCCGGCGTATGCTAATAAAGGTGAATGTGAGTAAAATGGTTGGAGTGCGTGCTCATGTTGCTTTTTTATTTTGGTCAAACATGAATTCTGGTTTTGTGGCTGTAGATGTTATTTACAAAAAAACGGCACGATTTTGTACAGATAGGTAGTTAGGAAGGAAACGAGCGTTGTAAAGGTCCGGTAAGGATAGCTTGGTTGCAACCATTGGTCCTGCTAATCGAGGTCAAAAATCAAAGTTTTTAACCATAGTAGTAGAAGTATTGTGGAGCTGGATTAGCTGCGGGAGCGGGAAGAGCATAAGGAGATGGTTCGGCTACGGGAGAAGCGGCAGCAGAAGCAATGGCGATGACCATGGCGACGAGGAGGAGAACAGCGAACTGTAAAAGGATAATAGTTGGCTATTGGCACAGTTTCAAGGAACACATAAGATTGCATGCATAAGAATGCACCTTAAGATTTTATATTATGTTATTTTGAAAAATTCAGATAATTGGTGTATTCGTTAGGAAACTTACCAACTTGGACATATTGAAAGAGTAATTTGTGGAAATCCACGTAAGAGCTTGTGAGAAGGTGGTTTGTGATTTGGTGAATGATTTCAAACTGATGCCGAACTGAATTTCGAATGCACCTATTTATACGAATTTACAAGTAACAAGTTGTATTAAATTGGTCAAAACAACCGGCTCTGAGATTTTAGTACGGAAAACATTCCAGTTGTATGTATAAGCTTGTCGCATTATTGTTGTACACTTTTTTTAGCAAGTTTTAAGGTAGTGGTAGTACGTATTTAGTAAATACGGATCTTTCCCTTGTTGCATATGGTAGGTAGCCAAACCAATGACCAGCCGGATGAAAGTGGAAAATATTGACAGAAGGAGCATTGAATGAACAAACAGTGTTAACTTTGTCTCATGTTTTTTGTAGCAAACCAAAAACACGACTGGAAAATGGCATATGTGATATAAGAATCAGACGTCGTTGTTAGTTGTTAGCATCCAATTTACTTGCGCTTGCGGCTAGATCTCTGCTGGAGAAAAAATCATGCTACCAATAAAAATGTCAGCGCATCACAGCAAAAAACAAGATTTTTATTTGGTTTTTAGCGTGAAATCGTTAAGTTTATAACTTGGTTTTGAAGAAACCAACTAAAGCGTATTTAAGATAGTTACAAGTCATGTGCAATAAAATTTATTTTATAGAAATTCAAAAGTCATAAAAATGGAATTGTTCGTTTGTTTGGGCTGTTAATAATAAACCGGATAAACGCATCATTTTCCAATAATTTTAATGCCTAATAGCACTTACGCATGCGATTATTTTGAACTATTTTTATTTTGGTAATGGTAATGACGAGGTCACGTTTTGAGGGTGTGTGGACAAGACAAGTGAACATCATTTTGGTTGTTCATAACATCAACTTGAAATTAAGGATATCGTGTAAAGGCGTTTTGTTGTATGTGTGGGACAGTATCCCAATTTTAATGTTGTATCTTTATGACATAGTATGTTAACACATATTAATTGGCATAGTTCTGCTTAGTCCCTCAATTCTGACATGTTGTAATACCAATTATTGTTCCACAGGTTACCTAGTTACCTGGAGAAATTGGAATAATATATAAATATTAGAAACTTCTAATGAGCATTTCTTGCGGCCACATTGTGATAGCATAATGAATAGCGTTTATTCCTAAGGTAACAAAATATTTTTGTTTGTACTCACTTGTTTATGGAATTCTTGAATTCTTGAAACTATTTACCTATTTATATGCTATTGGCATTCGTTTGGATTAATTTATAAACGGTTGTTTGTTTTAGGATCAAGATACGGTAATCCATCTTTAGCTCATTTAGCTAATAAGCTATGCTGATAACTGATCAGTGATAACTTTAGTTCTATAGGTACCTCGCGATGACGATGTATTTCAACTTGTAATGAACCCGAAACCGATACGTAGCCCAAAATGAACTGTTAGAAATTGAAAAATGGTTGATATGAATGATGAATTGCAATTTTTGCTCAGTTCACAAGAATGCCAAGAGGTTGCTATTTATACGTTAGCAATGAATCTACATTTATAAATTGCAGGAATTTCACACAGGAGATAAAACCCAATTCCGAATGACTTTAAATAAATATTTTAAATTAACCTTAAGATACTATGATCATCTACATTTGTTCCTCTGATTTTTCGAGGTAGCTGTAAATAGGTATAATTAATAAATTTTGCTACCATGCATGAATTGAATTCTCTTGACAAAATCAAGTTTTCCGATTTTCCGTCCAATAAATAAATCAATGAAAATGAATGAAACTTTTAAAACTGTAGAGAAGGACTGATTAGCAATTTTAGTGAAATGGCTGATTTTAGTACACTGGACACTGTTAAAACACCTCACGAATGTCGAATACCTCACTCTCCGTATGTTAAGTTAAAAAGTTTTATCAAGAATCGTCGTGGGTAGTGCACAGCGCACTGTAAAAAAATAGAAGGCTGGCGTAATCCTTCTAATAGCTATGCCACGAGTTTTCATGATTTCAGTGAGACAGTAATGTAGTCTGCATTATGCAGAGAATCGAATAGTTCGTTTGTGAAGGATAATTCGTTGTATATTTTTTTTTATCAACATTAACCGGAATGAAAGAAGTGCAAAGGTAAGTTTTTGGTTTTGAAATTTTATTTACTCAAAAGGAATATGGAAACAGATTTATAGAAACAGGAAGAAGTTTATTTGGTTGTCATCGTTATAGTTGATAGTTGTACCTCATAGAATCAAGATTACGTATTTGTTTTAACCGTAGTAGGCATAGTAGTATTGTGGGTTTGGATTAGCGGCAGCGATTGGAAGAGCACGAGCAATTGGGATTGGAGATGGTCCAGCTACGGCGACAGCAATGACCATGGCGACGAGAAGAAGGACGGCAAACTATACACAAAGATAACAGCAACATTTTAGAAAAGTGTATTTTCTCGTATTTTCAAGAAAATTTCCGAGAAATAAGTTTCGCTGGATAACTTACCAACTTAGACATGTTGAGGGTGATGTTGTGGAGATCCACGAAAACTTTAAGGATTGATTGGTTTTGTTTGAACTAAATGCAANTATTTTCTCGTATTTTCAAGAAAATTTCAGAGAAATAAGTTTCGCTGGATAACTTACCAACTTAGACATGTTGAGGGTGATGTTGTGGAGATCCACGAAAACTTTAAGGATTGATTGGTTTTGTTTGAACTAAATGCAACTGATACATTCCTCAAGTTTGCTCCCACTATTTATACAAATGGTGATCCAGTGATGTCCAGTAAGATTTTGCTTGTTGTGTGAAGTGAAAGCATAAAAACTTCCATGAATGTATACTACACATGCTTTGTTCTAAAAAAATAAATGTAAAAAATTTGCCACAGGCAAATTAAAATATATACAACTTTTATTTACAAGTTTGTCCGGCGATTCCGGCTGAACGCAAGTTAACATTGTGCCGGCTGTAAATCATTTTCCTTTTCATCATAAAAATGTCGCCAACTCGACGTGGGTCTTGCATCTTGCGTAAGCGAAAACTATAAGAAATTGCCGTTGCGTAAAAGTTATAACATTTACACATGAAATGGAAACAGCAGGAATAGAGCAGTGATGTACACAATTGCAATTGAGGCAATATACAGGAACCAATGATTTGCAGACGTTCTTTCAATAACCAACTCTGTGCCCAAGCCCAAATTCATTCGAAACTGTTCAATGAAAACTTAACATAGAAGAATGAATGGATGCTCCGTGCATGCATTTCTCCTTATTAGACTTAAAAGCAAGCTCTTTGTGTAAGGTGTAATACCGGCTACAATTGGGATACAGAGTTAATGAATTTATTATTATACCCGAGTAAATCCGAAAAAAATTATAATTATCATTGATCACATTTTAATTTGACATTGCAATGATCATTGTGTGATTCTTTGCCTTTGTTTGATAAAGTACATTTATTCTTTATAATTATATACTTTAAGAAGACGAGGCACTAATAAATCCACGTTGGCATTTTCAATAAAAAAAGTGTTCCGCTGTCATTTTACTTTTATATACATGTCTAGATGTTATGCTGAATGTTGAGGTGAACGAGCAAATATTATAGTGTTGTTTTACACAATACATTCCAACATTTTACAACGCTACTGAAAATTATAATTACACTACACATGTAATCTGATAAAAAATGGATGGGAGAGTGTCTTATTGCCTTAGTTAGCACATTAAAAAAAAATTACCAAAACTTTGGCTACATATCTGCCAACAAATATTTTCAGTTCGTGTTCCCAGAAGGAAACTACAAGGCAAGAAAGTACGGTAGAGGATAAACATACCATAAGACAGTTCACGTACTATTAATATCGGTGTATTCATAATTATTTTTAGAGTGTACTAGAGTAGAAAAAAACGAAGGAGCCTTGCGATTGTTTTTTCTGTCGATCCTGTGTTGTTGTAAACATACGAGTCCAAGTTCAACATAATTTTCAGTAGAAAAATCCCGCAAACACTGACCAAGTTATAGTATTTAACGCTGAATGAAAGCTAAGTTGCTACGAGACGGATTGTTGGTGCCACGTGCCACCATTGAAAATTGGCATTTTTATCTATCTTTGTTTATTATATTATATATCTGTAGTCAATTATAATTATAATGAAATGGCTAAATTCACGAGTTTGTTGCAACTTCCAAATAACGTATTTAAGCGATGATAGCATCAGCTATGTTGTTTAAACCAAAATAGCCTTGTGTTATTCAGAGACATACTTAAGCTGACAGGTTTTCAACACTGATAAGTGATTTTTGTAAATAGCCCAGTTTTTTTTACCTGTGAGTTGTAATATAGCTTAAAAACAGTTTTATAAAATAATTGTGACAAACAAATCGCAGTTCAATTTTTCAAATTTCAAGAATATATTAATTTTGTATGGTAATGAAATATTAAAGAACTATTCTATCGTAAATGTTCTAATTTTGTTAAAACTATTTGCAAATGATATAATTTTAATATTATGTTGACATAAATTATAATAATTAATTTGACTAATGTTGATCATTATGTTCTATTATCAACTCTTTGAATGTTATTGTGATTGGATTTTATTTTACTTATCATTTACTAAATTGTTTGTTTGTATTTTGTCAAGTTGTAGTCCCCTTCGACTTGTTAGGATTGGTTATGCCTGCTTGTGTATATGCATGTATTTCATATTCCAAAAAACTGTTTTTGTGTTTATAACTCCCTTCATATAATATTGCAATTAGATATTCCAAAAATAAAAATGCAGATTACTGAAACATCAGTCAATATGTGATATGATTATCTTGCGTGATTATGATTAAAAAATAAAGTACATTACGACTTGGATTGTATATGCCTTCTGAAACTATTTTATTTGTAGGAACATGAAAACTAATTTGCATTCAAAACGACAGGTTTTGAAACAAAAGATGAAGAAACGAAGAAAACAGAATATATTCTACTAAAAAACTTTGGTCATTTAGCCTGCAGTTGTATCAGCATTGGTTCGATTCATAATCCGTAAGCATTCTTAACCGTAGTAGTATCCGTAGGTGTAATATTGTGGGTTTGGATTAGCGATTGGAGCTGGAAGGGCACGAGCAATTGGGATTGGAGATGGTCCAGCCACGGCGACGGCGACAACCATGGCGACGAGAAGGAGAACAGCAAACTAAAACAGGAAAAAAGTGTAATGTTAATATTTCCCAGTAATATTAAATATTTTTTTACATAATAAGCAATGATACTCACCAACTTAGACATGTTGAAGTGTTTTGCGTGAAAAATCACGATTGGAATTGTAAAAGTTTTTGTGGAGTGTTTGGCTTTGAAGGCGAATTCAAACTGATGCCTATTCCCAAACAAGCCGGGTCTATTTATACCGACGCAGATTCTGGCCACTCGGAGAAAATAGAAAACATAAACAAACGAAAATAGTAAATTTTAGATCAAGTTGTGTGATGCGTTCCGAAAAACAGTTCCATAAAATGTCAATAATTCTTAGAATTCACCAACCCGGTTCAGCTTCATATATTTTTTGCCGGATATTGTAATACTGGCATGGTTTACTTAAATCCTTTTCGCTATATGCATATCCCAAATACCAGCTGAACAGCATTATGGGATCACGTATGGCGCATTTAATACGCTACAAGGTAATGAGGTAAGGTCTACGACTAAAAGTATCCTATCCAGTCTGGGAGACAAAACGTATCCTCTGGTGCACGTCACGTTTCGCGAGCATTATTACCAACAGCGTCATGAGTTGCTAACAAAGTAATAAAGTGACATTTTTATGTTCTTTCCAAAGAAGAGCACAGACATTATCCTCTCAGCAGGTACCTATTTTCTCATCCAGGTTTGACACAATACAAGTTGTATGCACATATTCTTTTTAACTTTATGACCACCAAATAATATTACTTGCTTGCTGGTAAATTGGATTGCGCTTTGTACATCTAAAGTAGGACCTTACACGGTATACGTATGCGATGCCTACATGCATATATGTGAAATACTATAATTGATCCAAGTTGTACTTATTAAAAATAAGTTTCTAGCTTTAACATGCTCCATCCACCGACCATTTTAAATTATAAGTTCTAAGCGGGATTGTGTACAAAGTGGAAGAAATTATTAAAACTTTTGAATATAATCCTTTTAGACAATTATATAAGCACACTTACAAAAGATGGTATGATGACATTGGAAGAGCAGGAATAGAAAGGAGGGTGAATATTTTCAAGGTCAGCAGCATTACGAAAAATGAATTTTTTTAAATTACAAAACTGTCAATAAGAAACTATGTTTATATTGAGCTTATAATTCGAAATAACTAACAAAAAACTGAATGATTTCTATAGGTGACCGGTGGGTATGTCCAGTATGTCATAGGTATTTTGCCATACAAAATGTCTGCAGTTCTGCAATAAGTAGGCAGTATTTTACCTTCCACGTACATCACCATACAATATCAGGGTTTGAAATATCTCTTCATGTAATAACAGTTAAGAATTACTTATTACCTTTAAAATATATGTAATTGCACATTTTATTTACATTAGTACACCAATGGATAATTGGATGATGACTATATATGACTAAATGAATTCTATCATTTTTCGGAGATCTATACTTAAGGACTAAATGAACACCAATTTTACAGAGACAGTACAGGGACTAGCAACCTATTGACATTTTCGTTTCCTAACAAATAGTGAGTGCTTAAAATATAACTAAAGTTGTTTTACTTGTATTTCAAACTAATTCAAATATTCTTGAATAGTGAAAAGGAAATCCTACTTTTTGAGCAAATCCTGGTCCGAATCTGTTGGGAAAATATTGAAGGATTACAGATTACATACCCCGAATATGTGACAAGCTGCAACATAATATGATAAAACATAAACACACCATAAGTTTTGGGTACGTATGAGCGTTCAAAGTAGCTTCCCACTCCATCCTCCTGAAATAAATGCAAATAGATTTAAAACTTCCTTCATAAATGCATCAGGGCAGATGCACTTGAAATACGTTAACAATTTGAAAGTCAAGTATTTTACATTTAGGGGAGTATGAATTATTGTGGAAGGAATCGAGCCAGCTCCTTTACGGCCCTCAGGACCACGGGATCCTACAATGGAACCGTCACCCTAAATGTTTTTTTACATTAATAACAAAATTAATCATTAAAATATATGATGAATTTTGAGACACAGTGCACCACTGCTTTGCAATGCTATACGAACAGTACGGAAACGAGCAATTGTACTATGGAACACGAGTAGTTTGAGAAATGTCGTTGAAGTACTAATAGAGACCTTTTTGCTTTCCGCCTCTGGTGCTATAGACAAAGCAGCTGCAGCACTTCCCAGGTATCCATCAGTTTTGTACTTGAGGGCATTTTCTGTGTAATAAAGTTCCTCGGGCACCACAGTATCCCAATACTGATCCTTGACCATTTCGGGAAATTCAGTATTCATCTCATCCACAATTAAATAGCTTATCGTGATGTCTCTGTCAATTAGCCAGTTCACCTCAAAGTCGTCATCGTCTTCCCCGAAAGGATTTACCATAGTCTCCGCTACTTTGAGCCAACCCATAAGAAAGAAAAACTCGAGAAAGTGGAAGATGGGTACATAAATGTCCACCTTCTCATCAGTATCCAGAACTTGTTTTCCGAGGAGGCAAGCGGCAAAATACACGTACGTGGCAAGTGTCACTACTTGAGTGTACACGAGAGGAATACAAACCCAGTCATAACTGAGGAGGTCCCCGCAACATAATCGAAACTTGCATAGTTCTTTGATAATATGATATAAAGTTATGTCGTCACGAATTCTGCCCTCCTTTCGAGCCCTAAAATGACCAGTAAATACAATTCATAATAAAAAGGCGTTGCCCCCAGATGGAAAACACACCACACATTTCTAAAACTTTCACTACCGTAAATCAAATATAATATTTAACTTGTTAACTCAACAACGTACTTTGCAGCTATCCCCCCTGCCCATACAATGGGCACGTAATATTTGGGCCCCTCCAACTTATCATTGAGATGGTCGATTATAATTTTTTCGTGTGGGAGCAACATACCTGTAAATTAAAACCATTTTTTTAATTGTTGATTAAACCACTACAAAAAAATATCAATCTTTTTTTTCAAAATACCAGCTTCTACAAGATGATCCAGCGTCGGAAATCGAGATCTTGCTTGTGGACTGATCATGATGAAGGTAAACATCAGACAAAGGTTGGTGTATCGTAGTAAGGTTCTTCTCATCATTCGACCACGTTCGTCATGTCCTTGAATACCAGTGGCGGCAATCATTGCTATCGTGTCTGGCCACGGAATCTGTTGACCAGACCATTTTTTGTAATTAGTAATATAATTGAAATATAGTAAAAACCTATTTCTGTGCGGAAGTCTTGTTACCTCCATGAACTGACCCCACCACCTTGTCACAATATTGGTAACATAAAACCCGAGCACAAACTGCATTGGGATGACACTCGAGATACCTTCGCAGTAGCTTACCTATTGCTCCCGAATAAATATATGACAAACACATCATCCAGTTTAAATTCACCTGGTAAAAGCTAGCGTAAATGTTCATAGTCAACAAGTATTATGTTATGCATACCAAGTTAATAAACATCTTCCTTTTCTCGTCATCTATCTCCAATTCTTTAAGCCAAAATCGATAGATAAAGTTTACTGCGTAAAAAAGAACAATGTAAGCCCCTAAATCAGGCAACACCAACTTGTATATACTTCCTTTCCATCTTCAAATAACAAAAAATGTGTTCCTGATTTATCTTTTTTTGATAAATTGATGTATTAATTGTTTCAACAATGATCATGATGACCATTAGGGACATGTTGAAATAGTAGTTAGTATTGTAAGTTGTAATTACTGGAATAATAGTTTTATAAAGTTCCCGAAACCTCTGCTTCCTGTTGCGACTTCGTGTGTGTATACAACAGTCATGTTTAAGAATTGAAACACCTTTGCTACATTAAGACACTTGAATAAAAATTGCACGCGTCAATAAACACTTCAGTGTGTCTGAGATTCCTCGGAATTGAAAGGCATAGCGGAGTAGCGGAGCCTGATTGAGGATCATCCCCAGAGAACAAAGAGATTTTATAGCCAGAGAACGCTCTTGAGTAATTTATTTCAACTTGCAACAACGCCCGAAAAATATAACGTTAAAAAATTATTCGTTTGGCTAATTCATTGTTGCGATTTATTATTAGATTTTATGCTTCTAGAAACTCCTAGCCAACGATGCTTCCTGTTCCAAGACGGAAAGCAGTAGCTGCAATAGACAAAAACTAAACATATATGTCTATTGTAGCTGCATTTTATAAAACGCTGGTGTTAGTGAAGGCGGATTCGCCGACTACATACAACACCACCGTAGCAGATCACCTGCATGCAAGGTCGGATTAAACACTGAACGATTTGAATACGATTAGCTTTTTCAATATAATTAATATTTTTAAAATTAGGGTAACTTATCATATCATCATCCTTCATGTTATGCTGAAACGAAGAGATGACAGAGAACAGATATCAATTCATACCTAAGAATAGCATCACAGTTTTGTGTGCAAAAAATCCACAATGGTTCCATTAGCTGAACGTTGTTCAGTTTACTGTTTACACACATCAATTCCGCCCCGCCTTTGGACTGACCTGTTTCCAAATAAACCACTTAAATGTTTCTATCTAATAGTTTTATGGAAAACGTTAAGCCATTAAATACAATTGAAATATTTTGTTTAGCCCTAGTAGAAGAATCCATCTCGGAATTTGTATATTGAATTGTAGATATCCTACTATTCCTACGCGTATGACAATTGGAAAGAAAATATCAGCAACTTTGACTTTAACTTTAAATAAATACAAGTAGGTACATTCCGAATCCATATTGACATTTTTAAAGGGCAACAATGAAAATTGCTTTTGGTTTCGCCTTTTAAGAACTTTTCTTCTCCTCGCCTACGTATTGATTATGTTGCCGTGACCGAGCGTTGCATCGGCCGATGAAACACTTAAGCCTTTAAAAAGGGTCACTTTAAAAAGGTACTTTTTTAGGTGTTGCATTCGCCGAGTAC
>JAHZNE010002531.1:0-12405 GCA_027744055.1 Callyntrura sp. NNG-2020 | reverse complement strand
GATGATGATGATGATGATGATGATGTGTTGTGAAGAAAGAAAGAAAAAAATTTACATACTACAGACATTCATGCACACTCACTCACATGCACAGGCACATACGTGCATATTTAGCAAAACATGCATTTTTCGTGTCTTCTTTCAAGTCGTACAAAAACGCCAGAAAATGTTTGGTTTTGTGTTGCATGCAACATTGCTTCTCTCTCTCTCTCCGTAAAGTAAATGGTAATCAGGCATAAAACATGTTATTGCATGGACTTATGGGCAGGGTCGTGGATTTTTGTGGGATCATCATCATCATCATCAACATGACCATCATCTTGATCATCATCATCATCACCATCGTCCTGGCATGGCATGAAAATTGTAAATTTTACCACCGCCACCACCACTCTCAGCAAAACATACCTCCATTTTTTGCATCTCTCGCTCTGGTCAGCCAGAAAAAAGGACGATACAGCTGGGCATTGATGATGATGATGATGATGATAATGATAATGGCAGGGCAGGTGAATCGCAACGCAAAGAAGCTACGACGAAACAGAGAGAAATAAAATCTGTGATTCATACTCCCCCCTCTCCCGTGTGTGTGTGTGAGTGTTTCTTTTTAGGCAGAATATTATTATTATGCGTGCATAGTGGCGGTGGAGCTGCTGATGATGATCACGGTGGTGGTGGTGATAGAGAATACAGTCAAAGTGGTAATGGTGGACGGGGCTTTTTTCCGTTAGGTCAGTGACCCTCTTTTAAGATGAAGAGAGTCTCTGCTTTGCAGAGAGTCGGAAAAGCAGGAGCAGCCACAGCAGCAGCAGCAGCATCACAAAAGATTTTTTGGCTACTCTTCTCCGTCACTACTGCTGTTGTTGATGCCGAGAGTGTTGTGTCGTGTCGTCCAAGGAAGATATTAGATGACCAAATAGTAGGAAAATGTATATGCCCACATGTGATGCTTGTCGAGGCTGTTAGGAGAGACTATTGTAGACGCGGGGTAAAATGTGAGGAGGACACCAGCCTAAAACTTGAGACTTTTTTTTGCTTCCTCGGCTCATCTCTCTCTCCCTCCCGAAATTTCTCAGTTTCGTCTTAGTTTTCACAAGGTAGTGTGTGTGTAGCTGTTATATGTTATTAGGGAGTATTATTGACAACGGATTTTTTTAGAAATGGGCTCATATTACGACAAGTATCATTTTCTTTCCTGAGAGAGAGAGAGAGAGGGTGGTGAATTTTGCAAAAAAAGTCTATAGGAGAGTAATAATGGGTAGGGGGATGCATCGCCTGTAGTAAAAAAAGTATAATTTATAATCTCATAGATCTGCCACTTGATACATTGTTTAAGTGACGGGTGTTCATCATCATGTGTGCCCTGTTGGCTGCTGCGTTTGTTCCTACAATAGTTGACAGAGACTGTGTGTATGCACTTCTTTTCTGCTGGCATTGTGTCCGTTTTCCTTTGTTGTTAAGAAATCGGGTGTTCATCATCATGTGTTGGCTGCTGCGTTTGTTCCTACAATAGTTGACAGAGACTGTGTGTATGCACTTCTTTTCTGCTGGCATTGTGTCCGTTTTCCTTTGTTGTTAAGAAAAAGATGGCGCGTATATTCTTGGGCTTGAAAATGGTGTTTTTGTGTGTGGGCAGCTCACAGCAAACGCTGTCAATAATAATAATGATGATAATAATAATAATATCTCTTCGTCAGACAGATAGAGAGAGAGTGTATGTGTGTGTCAGGGTATTAGCTTGAGAAAAAACGTAATATCGTCTTTTGCAGCGAATCTCGCCAGTATTAATTTTTTTTCTCTGGCAAGCCTTTTTTGGGGACAAAATATCACATTTCCCAGCGCGTTCAAGAGTAAAGCCATCAATAAGACGTTTTTTATTTTAAAAATGCACTTGAGGAGAGACATGCGAACGAACAGAGTAAAACAAACGTTGGGGAGGAAGAGGGTAGAAAAAATGCTAGAAAAATTTGATACTTTTTGTGGGGGAGAGTGGGCGAGGGCATTTTTACTGTATTGTTGTGGCAGGGAAAAATGATGCGCTGTTGTTTACGATGATGATGATGGTGATGATGATGACGATGCACAGGGCATGGTCATTTTGGAAGGAGGAAAAAAACGGATTCGATTCTTCATCGCGACGAATAAAATAGGGTCCCTGTGGCGAGCTGCTTCCTTCTTCCAATGCACCACGACGACGCAAGTAACATCCACCCAAACGGACATATTTATTTTCAATCCATGACCAAAGTCATTGGATTTGATTGTCAATTCTATTTTTATGAGGGGATATATTATCCGTCTCTCTCCCCGGATGATGCATGGCCTATCCGTATGAAGAGAGAGAGACGCATACGTATACAAGAAAACAACAACGAATTGAATTGGGGTTGTGGTCTGCTTCATTTTTCTCTCTCTCAATCCTCTCATGGCATTCATATTTTTTTCTCGTTGACTTTGTCAAGCTCCTTCTGCTGCTTCCCTCCCACCAAACAGAAACGTAATAATTGTGAGTACCTCCACTGCTCTAAGTTTTATCCTCCTCTATCGTCATCTCTTCCTCCTCCTGCAAAAAAAGACTATCAATTCTCCTGTTATTCTCTGTGTGTCTTACAAACAATGGTACGGAATGAGCTGCAGCAGCAACAGCAGCCCAAGAAAAACCTGCTACGCCCATTCATTCAATTTTTGTCGTGTAGCAATAAATTTTAAAATTGCACTTGTGACTCCGACGGTGGTTGTTGTGGTACTGTTTTCTGTTCAAATAATAAAAAACCTAACTTTATTATTTTCTCTCTCTCGCATGGCTCTTATAACGTTTTGTCATGGCTCATTTTTTATTGTATTCCCATCACAAAACCAAGTATAAATTTTGCACAAGAGTAATAATTTTTCACAAATCAATTACTGGTCTCCTTTAATTCAGTCCCTTTGTGTACTCCAAAAAAACGACGTATATCCTTTTCTATTAAAGGGAACAGCTAAAATGAGCCAGACCCTCTCGGTACGTGAAAGATGGAGCCTTTTCGTCTTTACCTAGAACCAAAAGGAATTGCCAAGTCGTACGCTATAACTCATCAGAGAAGAAAATAGAAAAAAAAAGAAAAATTATGACAATCATCAGAGAGAAAAAATAAAACAACTCACAAGAGTCTTTTTTTGTTCAGGAAAGAATTTTTATTTACGCTGGTCTGATAAACGAGCGTCATCATCATCATCATTGGATTATTATTATTGTTATTATCATTACGACAAACTGATGCGAGTTATTTAGAGGCTATTAGAGGATGCGCCATATCGAATGGAATGAGAATCATGATTTATTTCGCCACCACTTTTTCATACAAACAGACTCACCAAAAATGCCGTCTCCTCGTCGTCTTTTATCTGAGCTCTCTCTCTCTCTCTCCCGCGGCTTAAACACAACGTGTCTTTCTGACTATTCTGAAAGATTCCTCAAAATATATTATTTATTCTGCTACACAGTCACACATTTTGTTCTGCTTCTTTTGCGTCTTTTTGGAATGTTACCAGAAGATAATAATAATAATAATAATAATAATAATGCTCAATGGAGTGTAATAACGCTACACACACCAGGTTTGAAACGCGAGAGAAGAATATTTATAAAAAAGAGAGTAATAAATAAAAATGTTTTTGGTCCAACAACCAAAAAAACTCTTTTTTCTCTTCTTCTTCTGTATGCAACTCACAGAGATCTTCTTCTCATCGTTTGCTACAGCATCACCATCCGAGTTTATGTTGGTTTATGCTTACCAAAAGTTGTTGGCTGCTTGTGTGAAGTTCGGTAAAAAAAAGTGATGATGATGACGGTGCTGGCCATCATCATCAGCGTAATTTTCGTCGTCGTCTTTTTCATCTTCTTTACACACACAACGACAAAAACAAACCATTTAAGCAGTTGTATGATGATGATGATGATGATGATGATGAGTGAGAGAGAAGCCACGTAAAATGAAAAATCCGTCGTCCTCGTCCATCCGTCCATCTTCACTATCATCATCACCACCACAACGCGATCCATCCATCCTCTCATTTTTTTCTTCCATTAAAAATTCTTCCCCAAAATTTCCATCTGTGTAACCTTTGTAACAACATGTGTGTATGTAGTACACATGAACATGTTGGATTGTGCAAGGTGATGCAAGCACTCGATTAACAAAACAACGCGCACATACTGCTTGCCTGCTTAAAAAATGTTTTAAAAAATAGTAAACGCATTCTCCATAAAGCTAGTAGCCCGCAAATTTTGACACACTTGTGGTAACATCGTGCCAACTTTGTTTGCGCTGTTGTCTCAGGCCACAACCTTCTTTGGAGAGAATACGGTATAATAATATAATATAAAGGTGCACACATAATAAATGCCAAGAAACACACACAAAGTCGTCGTCGACATCGTCGTCCCCGTCATATAATCGTCCTCCTCCTCTCTGTGTGTGCGCATCCTGCGATACGTGAAGAACGAAAAACTGCCAGCTGAGACCTGTGAGTGAACGTTTGACTTTGACTGAGGAAAATGATTCATTTTTAGTGTTTTCCATGAGGATTTTTTTTTACCGAGCGAACATTTCATTAAGCTGCTTGTTCTTAAGACCGTGTGTCTGTCTCTCTCCAACTCTCTACTGGCCATGAGGTACCTAGGCCGAGTCAAAGAGTAAAGTTATCACACATCGCTCTCTCGCATGGCGCACAAAAATGTACCTACTTGCATACTTCTCTCTGCTTTTATCACACACACACACACATACACACAGGTAATAATATTGTTTCTGTCTGTTCCCTGCGCAGAATGTATCTAGAACCATTTATTGTTACGACGATGAACTTGGCATCGCATCGCATGGCATGCACCACCATTATCATCATCGCCGTCGTCGTCTTCGTCTTCAAATGCGACATGCAATCTAACATGTGTGTGTGTGTGTGCGAGTAGATGTCTGCGTGTAAGTGTGTATATATTCCTTGTTAGGGGCGAAAAACAACCCAGAGAACAAAGTGAAGACAAAAAGGAAGAAAAAACGGATTTAACTTTTTTTAAATGCTGAGAGTCTGCCTTTTTGTCCTTTTGGTGTGGAGAGAAAAATAGCAAGGAGAAAAGAGATATGATGATATGGAGGAGGAGGAGGAGGGGAAGATTCACATGCGTGTTTCCCCATATGAATTTGAGGACACAATTATTTGATGGCACAAACTCTGCACTGCTCTTTACAGCTGCTTGCATGTACACACCTGATAGAATACCTAGTAAAAATTGTAAATTCCCTGCTTATATGCCATGCCATCTTCTATTGTTATTTTTTTACCCTGTCGCTACATTCTCCTCGGTCTCCGCGCTAAGATATCGCCTGCCAGAAGAAAAGACAAGTCCATATGGTTGAAGAGAGAGAGAGAGAGCTCTCTTGAGAGAACAGATAAAATGTTTATTTGTACGGTTGCCTCGACGTCATATATACCTTCTCTCTCTCTCTCTCTCTCTCTTAAATAAAGTAGAGTGGACATCCATAATATTCTTTTTGGTTTGGCCTGGCCTTTATTTCTGTGAAAAAAAACACATTATTTTTATTACACGTCTTCTCCCCTCCCCCCTCTTCTCTCGTTGCCGAGGAATACAGCGTAGAATTACTGATTCCACCAAGAAGAAGATGAGAAAGAAGATGACGATGAAATATTCTTCTCTCTGCTGTTTTGCTCCTTCACTCATTCTTCTTCTTCTTCTTCCACTGCTGCTGTTACTCCTTTTTGAAAAGACTCTCTCTCACTTGAAATATGGACAAAAATTTGCATAATAATCGCATCTCAGCAAAAGAAAACGTATTCCTAAATACACAAAAAATATATTAACCTGCGTGCACAGACATTCTGTTCTCTCTCTCCTCTCTCTCTCTCTCTCTCTTGCAGCCATCCATCCGTTGTCCAACTCTGCTTAAAGGTACCACAATGTCTTGTAGAGAAGGCTTTTTCTTAGTGGAACAGCAAACTAAAATCTGCAAAAACGGTCAGATCATTGTTTAGCTGCATTGATATTGATGATGATGATGGTGGTGGTGGTGGTGCGGTGCATGGTGGTACTATTAACTATTTCGTTGGTAACGTTATTAATAATGAGTGCTTGCCCGCATAATGTACACTGTGTGTATCCTGAAGAGAATTCAAATCAGTCTTCTCCTTTTACCTTACTGATCGTCACAAAAACAGCAATATAATATGCCTACAGAATTACTAAGTAGAGAGAGAGATGACCAGTTACGCGGGTGAATACATAATGAAATTGAATAATAGTCATCATCATCATCATCGTCGTCGTCCCCCTCATTGTTTTTCACCCCCGTTTTGCTTATCTTTGTAACTTTTTTATTTTAATTTTTTTCGCAAAAAATGTAAGAATAAAAAAGATGGTCGACGATGGAGATGATGAGGACGATACAGGGTAATAATCGTATATAGCATCGCTCTCTGCCAAAAATCGTATAGAATGAATAATAATAGCGCGTTTAACGTTTTACTTGAGGGGAACTAGGGGAATAAATTGTGTTTTAACCCTCTTCTCTATCACACTGTCTTTTGTTGTTTGTTAAAAAAATGAAAAAGGCAGCGAGGGAAGACATTACCATTTTTTATGACGGCAAATATGGAAGGAAATGGTGATGACACGGACGTGATGATGATGATGATGATGATGATGGTGGTAGAGGCAGTGTACTGCGCATATTCAAAAGTAGGACGGTATTTGAAGAAAAATCATTTTCACCCTCAAATGGAGTGCCTGTCTCCATGTGTGTGTGTAATGCATGTATGCCTCGCCGTAGTTTTTATGACTTTTTGCCTCCTTCAATCTACATATCAACCCAGAGAACATCAATCTAACTAAAGAAAGCATTTCTTGTTTTCGTAAAACCACCCCAAATGGAATTCTAATTGTTGTCACAGAAACCTCCGTATTTATTTACTATTTATTTAATCTCGTCGTCGGTTTTGTAGTCCATATCAGCATCATCCTGTTGGGTCAGTAACCCTTTTATTATTTTTCCACACACACACACACACACAGTTATTCTTTATCGTCTCCACCGCGAGAAAAGACACAAGAAGAGTATTATTTACGCAAATCAGAGTTTCTTTCGCCGGAGAAAAAAAAATTTCAACGACGGCTGCTGTGTAAAGAAGAAGGATGCTCAAGAAGGTTCAATTTTCGTGACAATATTCCATATGACTCATTCTCTTGTGAAATGAAACGAACCATTTTGACTTTCCTTCACAAAAGCATGCAAACCACCTATTTTTACAACAATGCACAATTCACAACCCCTCACAACAAGAACAAGTCAACTCGTGTTTACTTGGAGTCTCTGCGTGGATTATTATTGCGTTTCTTACCAAAAACTGTACAGCGAACAAGGAAGTTACAATATTATTACAAAAATGATAATGATAATAATAATACGTGACTGTTCTCCTCAAAAGTCACCCTCAGTTATTTGTTTCAGCTTTTGTCTTTTTCCGTCTTCTTGGTGGTCCCCCATAATGCATTAAACCTTCTTTCAGAGTATCTTACTTTAACTGTACTATTTTATGGTCATATTTGGTATGTGCCGTATACTACCGAGAGGGAGCTCCAGAGAAGAAGAAGACGACGACGACAACGCAAGAAAGAAAAGATTTGCCCAAAAATAGCCACTATCCCAAACATTTTATTTTATTACACCAAAAGCGTTCTTATACAAGTAGTCAGTAGTGAGGATGCTGTCGTGGTCGGTGGGGCATACACACATTTTTGAGAGAAGCGAGCAATACTCAATTTTACTGTTGGTTTTATACTTATAGTCTGACCACGGAGGAAGGATATCATGTAACAAAAACGTTTCCCCCTTTGCCAGCACAACAGAACGCAGAGTATAACGATGACAATGACCAATGACACGATGATGTGGCTTGTCTAAAATCGACGGGTATTCAGACAAGAGCCAAAATATATTTTAATGGTAAAAATAGTAAAGTGATAACTTTTTGTTATTTAGTTTTATAGTGTGTGTGTAGAGCTCCCACGACATTTTTCCTTACTTTGCTACTGCTACAACCATTTTTGATAAAAATGGGAACGCGATGACGAATACGTTATACTACTTGACTATCGGAGAGGGGGATGATGATGATGATGATGATGGTGATGAGCAAGAACAAACATCTTATTATCCTTCGTCATCGCGTCATCAATAGTAATAACAATAAAATGGAATGACCTGCTAGAAATCCAAAAATGAGACGAGTCGAAGAAAAGACGATTAGAAAATGCGTTTAAATCATAAACAAAACAGGCATTGGTTATAAGAAGATGTGCTCTCTCTCTCTCTCTCTCTCTGAAATCTGAATTACTGAATTACTCTCACAAATATACAATTTATGACAACGCTCTGGCAGGGCAGAGGTGGTGATTGGTGAGGATGCTGAGGACGATAATGTATGCTAAGATGACATGCTGCTGATTGTAGAAAATCAGATCTTCTCAGATTTCCTTTTTAAAACAAAAAATAAGACAATAACACAACAACTTACACACGTGACGATAATTTCTAACAAGTGGTGTTTTGTGTGTGTGTGAGTGTGTAAAGAATTAACGCGTCTGAGTTTACGAATAATCTAATCACGGCAGTATTTATGATTACACCGCCCTCTGGTGTGTTGTGTCATGTTTGTACGTGCATACGAATTTATTCCCCTTTTGCAAGTACAAGTTCATCATCCGTCATCTTTCAGGCTCTCTTTTTACGAGGACTACTCGATTACAAAAAAATGTGTATGCGAAAAACTTTTTCCAAAAAGAGTCATAAAAGTGTGAGAAACCTGATATTTTAGAGGAATAACACACCAGAACTAAAGGGAAGGAAAGAAAGAGGGGGGGGGAGATATAGAGATTCCGCCACCACGGGGACCACCATCGTCATTACGACTTTGGCAGCACTTGCATATGTGCGTTGCGTCCACGGCATAACTTTATACGAATTTCTAGCTAGGCACGGGGAAAAAGATGAGTTATTATTGGCAATAGGGAGATGATGGCGCGGCGGCGGTGGTGGTGGTAGTGTCAGTGTCCATGCCTGTCCAAGTTTCTTTCTGGTGTTGGTATTGTCGTCGTCGTTGTTGTTGTCGTCAACCTTGTTGCCATATAGCAGCTTTCGATAAAAAGGGAAGGTAGGCAGGTTTCCTAGTAGAGAGAGAGGGAGAGAGAAGTTATGTTTGATCTCATACACCATATCAACAACCACAAGCGGAATGCTTAAATGTGAAATATGACAAAGCAATAAAAGTTTCAACACCAGCATCACCATCATCAGCAGCAGCATTTTTCATATCATTTCGTATCATAAAGCAGCGACTTTTTCACTTTTTTCCAAACAGGAATAATGGATTAATGTAATAATTTTACTTTGGGTTATACGGTCTCCCCCCTCTCTCTTTCTATAACGGACCCTTTATATAGCGGCGTATACGGTCACATTAAAAGTGTCCACTTAAAATTTCCAGAACAGCCTTGATGATATGAGTTACAATCAATTTTCGTGAAGAAGCGACATTGGGATGCCGTTATAGACAGAGCAGCCGATATGCAAACACAATATGATGATGTGTACTTACATTTTATGATGATATGATATATTACTATTTTAACAAAGAAACGGAAAAAAATCTGTGAAATGCGTAGGGTATTTTTTTTTGTAGAAAATTGAGTAGAGAGATTATTTTGCTGGGAAGGATGATGATGGTAATGGCGAGTGTGGCGACCAACAACGATGATAAAAGTATTTCGTCTGTCGTACATAATATTCAATTTAATTGGAAAGTATTTATTTACATGGCATATTTTGTTAGCAGGTAGAGAAAAAATGGCGATAAATGCTGATAATGGTAATAATGTTCATGTCAAAGTCGTTGCACAAAGTGAAGAGATGACGACGATGATGATGATGATGGAGGTGGTGGTGGTCACAAACACGGTCATAAGTATGTATAAGCTGTTGTCGAGTATAAAATGTCATCGAAGCACTGTTGTTGTCGTCGTTGTCGCCATTTTTTTCATGTTCAGTTTTGTCCTGCACTTGTATAAGGAAAAAACCCCTTAATGACATGACTAACTCTGTGACTCTGTAAATCTATGAGGCTTTAATAAAAATAATAATACTGATAACGTGATGCTCAGCTAAAAAGCGCAGAGAGAGAGAAGGACACGATCTGCATGACAATAGGATATTGGTGATATGTGTGGTGGTGCAAAAAAAAATATCATGTGACAATGACAACGACATGCCTAAGTAGAGAGTGTAGAGAAGGGATGAAAATGTCTACGCATTCCTTTATTGGTTTGCTCCTTCAAAGTGGGAGATGATTGAAGGAGAAGTAGCAGAGCAGTGTAATATCCCCAGCCAAAACCTCGCTCACTCTTCTCTAGTGGGCAGAACTAATGATGTCCATAAAGAAAGGACAAAAAATTGAAGAAAGGGAGAGAGAGAGACAGATGAGATATTATGATGATGGTTACCCCACCACAAAAAGTTAAATCCTCCCGAGAGCTTTATCATCTTCTGAGGAAGATACGAGATTGAATTGAAAGCAGCAGACATACAAACACACACACACACACACATTTTCTTCTTGAAGCTCCTGTCGTGTTTGTCGTTGGCTTTTTTGTATTCCTCGTCTGTTGTCGTCATCATCGTCACTGGTTGTTATTTATTTGTTCAATATTACCTGTGTGTGTGTGTGTGTGTTGTGTATTGTAGCAGCAAAGTATATGGGGATTTTTGGGATGTGCAGTAAAACTGACGATGATGACGAGGTGGATAATTCTTTTTTGTCCCCACAGCACTCTTTTTTACGGCAGCAGAAGCTTCTTCTTCTTCTTCCTTCGCTTTTATAACCCGCGCTGCTTATTGGTGGCGATTGGGGGATGATGATGATGATGACGACGATGATGATGGCGCTACTTTGGTGTAGCAAGAAGTACCTCAAGAAAGAATTTTGCTGGGAAGCAGACGACAATATTTTTCCTTCTTATCTTCTTCTTGTTCATCGTCCTACATGCACGCCTAGCAAAAATATTGGTCGCCCTCCTCCTTCTCTCTCTGTTTAAAACCAATCACACTCTTTGCCATCTCCCTTGGCAATTCCTGACAAGTCGTGTCCAAAAGACGGCGACGAAGAAAAAATGTAACGCGACACACACTCACATCCATTCAGGAGAAATTAAAAGATGACTGTCATCTCATCTCGTGTCGTCTTTGCTTCAAAGGAAATGTTTTACTGCCAAGTTGTCTTTTAGCGTTCGAGACGCTCGATTTTCCTGCGTGTAGCAAACACAGGCATGGTTTCCTCATTAGTATGATAAGCTCTGGCAAATTCCCCACATGATTAGGTATTATTGTTATTATTTCTTTTTTTCTAATGAAAGGAAAAACGAAATAAATGCGACCAACATGATGAAAGCTTGCACAGATTTAAATTTCCTCCAATCAGACGGCAGGCCCCTTTTGAATTGGTAATGCCTTTGTCTGTCTCTATATGTGTGTAAGGTTAAATGATTACAAGAATGCCACTTATTATTATTATTCCCTTCTGCGCGCCGATCATTTTACACATGTTTGCTCAAACACTTACATCTTTTCTGCATAATTTTCTGATTTTATATTCTCTCGCGTCTTATTTGTTCGCCTTTTTTACGGCCTCGCTTGTTTGTAACAAGATAAGACACACATACACACTCACACACACACACCAGCTTAGTCGAACTTTTTTCTTAAAAGTAAATTCAAATGCAAGATTGTATTTTTTTCTGGTGTCCCACGCAGCAAATTGGCCCTATTGTTTTGCCAGCCATTATTCACTCGCTTTCTGTCCAAGAAACGAGCAGAGCGAAGAAAGAGAGAAAAAAACACAATTCACAATCAAGTTGAGCAGAAGCATTTTTTCCTCCTCTCTCTCTCTCTCTCTCTCTTCCACTCCACCACCACACAAAAAGGCCAGGATAATAATGTATGGATGTAATATCAACAAGTTCCATAAATTACCCGTTTTTATTATTAACCAGAAGAATACATAAGGAATGAGGATGCACTTGTGAGTATGTGTGTGTGTGCGCTTGATAGAAATTTTTCTCCCATTTATCCCCACCAACACTGGCGAGTTCTGTTTTGGGGGATGAAACGAGTCAACAAGGTGGACCATGTAAAATAAATGTGTGCCTACTTGCCGGTCTGCCTACCTACCTTCCTAATAAAAATAATAAAAATAACAACAACAAAAGGAAATTGGTCACCTCCTTGTGTTCACGAGAGATCAAACTTTTGTTAATTCATTTCTTCTTGGGTAAACAGATAGACAGAGAGAGAGAAAATA
>JAHZNE010002530.1:0-14371 GCA_027744055.1 Callyntrura sp. NNG-2020 | reverse complement strand
ATATGTTAAATACTCGGACTCGGCCGAGTCGAGTGATTTTGGTACTCGGGGTATCCCTAGCTATTGTGTTAAGCTTTTTACCATCCTTTTTATTACTCATTGATGATGGCTAAACTGATGATGATGGTGATGGTGGTGATGAGGATGATAGTGAATTGTGATACGTCGAGGATGATTATGATGATGATGAAGATAATGCCCCACTGCTGTGCTGATGATACACCACAGGTGTATTGAAAGGGAAATTTTTTGTTTTAAGAAATGTTTTCGATAGTAAAATTGTGTTTTGGGGCGCGGGCGGTTACACGGTATTCTTTGGTACATGGCACACACTCACACACACACACACACACACAAGTTAAATTATTAGCAGAGTAATGCAGGCGCGGTTATCTCTTTTTAGATATTTTGTACTAATTTAGGAAAATTATCATTGCTCAACTTTTAACAGATTTGTATAGCATGTTCCCTGATTATCATCACCATCAGTAAATTTCAAATTTGAGTGTAAGAGTGCGTGTGTGTCTGTTTGTGAAAAGTTTATCCCCAGTTTTTAAAACTGAAACAAGCACCACTACACAGCAGAAAAAAAAGTTTAATAGGCAGTCCTATCTGCCCCAATTTTTGTCAGGTGAAATGGTCATACAAAAAGTGCAAAACAATCATCAAATCAAAACCACCACCATCATCATGATCATCATCAACGGTGAAACATGCACGAAAACGTAACATTAAGACTAAAAGACTAGTCCTGGCACTAAACGTATATACATACCTAATAGAAACGCTGCTGCTGCTGCTGACAAGACAAGAATCTAAAGGTATTACCTGTGCCCAGTAATATACGCCAGACGAAAAAAGGAGTAATACGAACGCACTGGTAATTATTGTTATGTTCACGTTGTTTCATACAATTTTTCTTAACTCTTCGCCGCCGCCACTGCTACAACTACTACTCCTGCTGTATTTAAGATTCGTACCCACTTGTAATGTGAACCTTGCTGAATGTGTGTGTGTGTTTGTGTGCGAGCGGTACAAATGTGTAACATTTTATTATTGTACGCTGCTGCAAAAAAATGAAAGAAGGTGAGCTCAGTTTACCTTTTCTCTCTCTCTCTCTCTCTCCCTCTCTCTCTCTCTCTCTCTCTCTCTCTCTCTCTCTCTCTCTCGTGAGTTGTCTAAGGGCAGAGAAGTAGAGAACTACACAGTGGAGTCTTCACTCAAAAGTATAAAAGTTTCAGTCTCAAGTTTACGTTTTTTTTTTCCTTTTTGCCTGCGCGTTTTTTCTCTGTAAATGTGTCCTGCCAGAGAGGAATGCTACGAGTGCGCTTTAAAAATACAGAAGTGTAATATGCATACGCTGTTGGTGAAAAAAGTACACAGATAGGCAGGTTATTCCGTTATGCAAGGATAAGCAAGCTTTGTAATGATGATTGTTTGCCGTGATAACGTCGTGTTTGCTACCGTTGCGATTATTATTTCTGCTACTACTACTACTACCACTACAACAACAATAATAATTAAACTGTGTACGTTTCTAGTGTATTGTTATAAATAAATATACGAGAGAATGGAATGCCTCCTCCCCTTTGGCTACTGATAAATGGGTGTCGTGCTGGTAAGTGACTAGTGCTGACTGCTCTGTCTGTTGTTTGGTTAAGCGCAGGAATTTATCACGCGGCACTACCACCGTTGGCAGTAAAGTTGCTGTTTTGTTGTACAAGAGGACCTTTTTATGAGTACGTCATGTGGAGGCATTATATATATAGAGGAGGGTTAAAGGTGTACAGGAATGTGTCGTTGTCGTCGAGAAGAATACACGGTAGTGTCAAATGCATTGTCACTGTAACGCGCAGGTTAATACAGTTAAAAAAGGGCTATCGTTTAATTTGTCTGACCCCGACTGTTGGAAACATAGACGACCGACTTGACATCTCGTTAACGATCGGGGGTGTGTGCGTGACCCCGCGCCGGCTTCCAAAAAGTATTTTTGTGGGCGAACAAATTGTAGTTGGGAGGGATCATCGTTAAAAAATGTTAAGTCGCGCACATGTTTACACGAGAATTAGCAGCGGTAAATGAATAGGTGTGTATGTCGGTGTGTATATCCAGCGTCTACTGTAATAGGCACCTATTACGTAGGTGCGGGTATATCAAAGAAAGAATGACGGGTAATCTAAATGTTTGTTGTGTAAGTAAGCCCGGAGTATTATCGTCGAGGTAATATTATGGGATTTTGACATGGACAAAGGTTGATATAGACAGTGGTCACGGAACTGTAATTATGCGACGCATGTAGCATACGCGAAAAGCAGAGAGAGAGAGAGTGTGTGTCCGAGTCAAAGGAAAAAGTTTATTTTTGATAGCCAGCAAATTGGTTCATTTACGTTATTAGGTTACCTTGCCCCTATATGTAGATACGTTTTTATACTCGGGTGATGTTAAGCGATAAAAAAAGACGGGGACACACGCTACGCTGCTGGTGTAACGTTCCGGAACGTCGCGAAACAACAGGCGTATCAGCTTTTATAGTAGGAGAGGACGACGAGAGGAGACAGGAAGCGCTTTCACTTTTTAGGAGCTTTTCTTCCTCTCTCTGCTGATTTCAAGCCGAAAAAGTTTTCAATTAGTAATGCGTTCCAGCTATTACATTTGCTATCTTTATTTTGATACTCTTTTCGTGGGCTGGGCACACATGCACACGCCCCAAGAAATCCAACTGGTTTCCGGTAATCACTATGATATGAGGGGATAAAGTCCTCTGGGGTTGAAGCTATAGAACAGAAGGCGTGTGTGGAGTGCATACACCCGACTGGAATGTGAAAACATGAGCGCGCAGCAGCAGCGCCGCTAGAACAATAATTGCTTTTAGATTTTATCTATCCTCTTCAGACCACGTTTTCCTTCCGTCTTTTGTTCATTTTCCGTAATTTATTTGCTGGAGAGATGCTCGTTGCTCAAGAGAATGGTGAGGGTAGCTCAGCCAGAAAGTAATTTTATTTTGCCGTCGAATACTAAAGTGCACATGCACTGTGCACACACACACATGCTCTCTTAGAAATAGTCCTGGCGCAGACAGCAGAGGATTTTCGTAAAAAGTTGCAATTATTATTGTATTATCGTGCCGGTAATAATATGGTAGGGTCTATTTTGTGGCCTGTAGTAGTTTCCACCTCCTCTTCATCCTCTCCTCTGACCTTCAGGAAAATGTGTTGCGTCTTTCCCGTTCCTCCCACCCAATGGCACATTTGTTTCCACCATATTGCTCTCCTGCAAAACATAACAAGGAATATATTAGCAGTAAAGGAGCGACTTCGTTAGGAAAAGTTAGACAGGCTCCATCCATAACACCATTTGTGCAACAATACAACTACTTATATTGGTACAATTACATATTACCACAGGGTACCAGCCAGTGAAGCGTATAAATTGAAGTTGTCAATTTGTCCGTTTTCTACTTTTCTCACTTTGTTCCCTTCCGTTTTTCGGAGGAAAGAGACAGAGCGAGAAAGCTGCAGGAATATTACATAATGTGTGCCTATAGAGAGGCAATATCACTTTCATTTCACCATCTGTCTTTGTGGCTTTGGCTTTACTGCTCCGCCGCTGGTGTTGTGCCTTTATTCCATCTGTGTGTACACGTGAAGTATGAGGTGAAAGTCATTTCAGTGCTCCCTCGGGACATCATTTCGCATTGCTTGTACGATGATTTCATACAAAGTGAGGGCGATACAGGGCAGGCAAAGAAAGAGGGATTTGGCGAGACGCGAGAGGAACTTTTTAATGTCGAAGGAAAGAAAAGTGTTTTTGTGTGTTGTTCTTCTCAGTGAACTGGAGAGAGAGAGAGAAAGAGAGGTGAAAGTGAAAAGAAGCTAGACGGATTTTGCGACACATGAGAGAACAAGAGTTGGAGACTTTCACCTGTGAGTTAGTCTACCACATTGGCAACAAAAATGCACGTAGCCCGCAATAGAGAAAGAAGAGACCAGTTGTAACCGGATAGCATTGAGCAAATAAGTTACAGCAGTCTGGCTTAAAAAATAAAAATATCTCCGGTAATACAGTTTTTCTCGTCATCTGCAAAAAAATAGACAGTCAAAAAATAGCACAGTAGTAGCATCAGTAGAAGGAGAGAGGCTCATGGAATACCGTGATAATGATTACATCAGGGAAAACAACAAGCTCGCAAAGTAAGAACGACACCATGTTTGCAAAATAAGGTGGTTCTTTGAGACCCAGCAACGATCCAAGGCTTCTCGGTTATATGATACCCATCTTGTTAGTATTATTATTATTATTATTATTTTATTATACACACACGTGTGTTTACACTGAAGTAACGCGGCGTTTAATACATCCTATCATTACTGCCACCAGCGTAGTAGTGATAAAGTTTTCTCTCGAAAAATATTGTATTTTTGTTGTACCCACCCAGTAGATCCAGGTCGCTGGTAGGTCAGTAGCCGCCCAGTGGAATGGAGGATATTTTTATGGCAACCTACTACCTAGTAAAACGATCAAAAGCTTTCCCTGCTCCCATCATCTTTTTTTCAATGATGGTATACGGGGGCGGTGATGATGATTCTAGGGAGTTGTGACAGAGTCATAAGCAGAGTAGCACCACCATAAGAGTGGAAGAAAGAGTTAGGACTACGGATTAGAGAAGCTTCATCTATTTTATGTCTTTTGATGTCTATATACTTTCTTTACAGCAGCAGCGATGGTGGTGGCGGTGGTAGTAGTGCGGTAGAACAAGAGACGCTTTCTTGTTCCGTCCGTCGACCGAGTCCGTCATAAAAAATACATACTTTCCAGGTATATTCCCAATCGCGCGCAACTTTTTCGAAAGGTGGCTACAACAACAGCGAGTCAGGGAGAAAGTGCCGAGAAGGAAGTGGTGGTTGGGAGGATAGTAATTTGTTTTTATCAGGATCGAAAATGTAAATAAGAGGGAAAACGATAATATTCTACTGATAACACTTTTCCAAGGCGCTGTACTAAAGAAAGGGCAATACAGAGGGACGCGGAAGCGATGATGATAATCGTTCTCAGTCGATAGGAATTAATAGGAACCGGAAAATGGATTTTTTCAGTAGAAAACTGTGTTTTTTGGTGTTTCGAGTTCCATAATGCGCTCAACATTGTTCCAAAGAGTATAGAAAAGCGCCCCTATTGCCAGACAGTAACTACATGGGTTGTTGGCAGTTTGCAGGAGAATTGCCTGTTTTTGTCGACGGACGGAAATTGGAAAGGGAAAAAAGCATTCAACTCCTACTCACGCACGTTTACGAGCGTACGGCCAAAACACGAAAAGTTGCTCAACTATTTTATTTGAATGTTGGCGCGCTCATTACTTTTAACGTTCTTTTTTTACTAATGAGCAGAAAGTAAATCAATTAAGACATTCTCGCGTCGCTTTGAATACACACTCACGCACACACTAGTTAATGATGCCACATTCTTTTGTAAGTAGGTATTCTTGTTAAGATTCCTTATATGTCTACTACATACAGAGGCAGAGGAGTGTAGAGGGGGGAGGGGGAGAGTTGAGGCGCATAAAAGTGGCGGTGACCGGTCAAAAGCGATGTTTCCGCAGAAAAGCAAAATTAGTATTGATAATAAATAATAAATTATGCCGAGTTTTCTTATTGTTAGTTGTGAGGAAGTGACACTTGTGTATTTACGCATATGTCGGTCATTTCATTGTTGCGTTGCATTAATAAGTTGGCATAAATCATACAAAGAGACTCTCAAACGGAAGAATTACCTACGGATATTTACTCATTAGAGGTATCATTTACAGCGTTTTTACTCACTATTTATTACTAATACCACTCTGATAACTGCACGTACGTAAATACTGCATATATTTCTTTAATTTTAAAAGGAAGGAAGAAAAATGCATTTGCCAATATTGCTGGCGGCTGTGTATTATGTATATGACAGGCAGAGTGCTACCATTTTTCCACGATTTTGCATTAATTCCCATAAAAAGTATAATAATTGAGTTGTCTGTTCGTAAGATATTGAATTATGACGATGACTTATTTGACTATTACTGTTTGTCTGTGTGAATGTATCGAGTGTCTTGCTGCCTGCGCGTAGAAATAAACAATCAACACAATCGTTGTCGTACACTTTTTTATGAATCGCCCAATTGAGTCAAGTTTTGAAAAGTGAAATGAAAAATGGCTATTGTTATCCGTCTACGGGGGTCATTCATGCATTACGCCACTGTATTGATCCCTATGTCCCGTATTTTAACGTGGTGTAGGTGAACCTAGGTACATATATTGATGATGTTTGCTGACGTATTTGTGTGATAACCCACCCACACATGCTTGCCTCCCTTGTCAGTTGAACATACCGGTTGACTACTTCTCAAATCATTATTCTTTGACGCTGCTGCTGCTCGCTGAAGTGTTAGTCTTCGTTAGAAAAATACAGGAAAAGAAAAATGTAAGCTTCTACCCTAGCATTACCAAGGCACAGAACCTTTTCTCTTGAACATTACTTGCGACATGTACTTCAACAATTCACAAAAGACGACGATATGGCCTTCATTGTTTTCCATGTACGGATTTAATTTGATTTGTTAAGTATGCTTGTGTGTGCATCAATGAACAACATTTTTACAACGAATAGTCATTCCTTGTTGCCATTTCTATTCATACATCTTGTTCCTTTATTTTGACGATTCATTAACGATTTTTTACGCGTTGTCTCCCGGTTTAGGTGATTATTATTTACAGGATTGGAGGGGTCTAGTGACAGAAGGCAGAAAATATGTGATCATAAATAGCCCTGGTAGAAAAAATATGTGTGTATGTGGTCGTTGTTTTGTTAAAAAGCAAAGCAACTCATTTTTTTCCAAATGAAGACACAACAAGTCCATCATCATTTTTCTTAAGTAGCTTGTTCACATTTTTTAACACTTGGAGCGGTTGCGGTTGAGAAAATGTAAATGTAGCAGGGATGGCTTATCATCATTTTATATTATGTTGATACTTTTGCTGTGTCTGACGTACGCATTTTTTTTACTTTTCGCACTGTCGCTGCTTCAATGGTCAGTCTAGCCAGAGAAGAGGAGAATAACTGTTTTAGTTGAATTCTATTAATGAAGCCTGAATGAAAGAATATATATAACGTCGGACGACACGGCTGAGTAAATGTCGGCCGTCGGATCGTGTGTGCAGTTTGCAGCGCACAATAAAACGAAAGTGCCGACAGAAAAAAATGCAAAGGAAAAAAAGCGCACAATAAAGCCGTTTAGCGTTAAGCATTAATATGAGCAGAGCGACATCGTGATCGCTTAATTGTAGAAAAATGTACTCGGCTGGTTGATTGTTTAATAAGGAGGGTTGAGGATAACGATGACTCATACCCATCATCCTTCTTCTTATAATTAACGCTTTGCACAGGGAATACAGCAGCGTTAGTAAACAGTTTTGTACCTCATTTTCTTGTTTTGTGGGGAGCAGTAGGCAGTGAGAGAGCACATGCTGAAAATAAAATGTAGTTATTATAAATGTCAAAAAGGGGACAACATTTTTGTTTGATTGAAACGAAGATAGAAGATTGTAAATTCACAATGACGATCACAATGTTAAGAAATCGTTGTGATAAGCAAATTAAATGGTGATGTGTGGTAAAATGTGTCAACAAATGTTACACTGAACTGAGAGCGGGAGAAGAAAATAACTTTGTTTTGTTTTGTTAATAAAATTTTCAAATATTGCGATATAATAATTAATAATTATTGTGAGAAACGAATTATCATGCCACTGCAGCGCAATGATAGTCCCTACACACGTAGGTGCAGTGAATATTTAAAAAATGGTGTATGAATTAGTATAAACATTCCCCCATAATTATCATTGTGTCTGGTGTCGTGATATTATGAAGTGTAAATTGTTACGGTTTAAATTGATTTATGTCAAAAGCGCATTTATAGTATTTGTGCATGATTTATTAATTGCAGAGTTAGTAGCGAGATTGTTCCAACATGACAGACGAGTTGCAATGAGAATCGTGGGCGACAGTTCATCTGAGCGGAGAAAAGGAAGTTAGAGTTAAATGACAAATGACGAGGTGGCGGTAGCGAACAAGAGCTACTCCAACCGAACCTTACGACGAAAAAAGAAACAAAAAGAAGTGTTCATTCAGACGCGACTGTAGTTACCACAATGGATGGACCCCGAGCTGAAGATGTCCTCTCCCTCCTGCAAGATCGGCTAGCCATCGTCAATGGGGGAAGAGATAAGCGAGGAGGTCCATTGCTGCTGTTCCCAACGTCGGCAAGACGGGAAAAAGTTCATAATGAGGATCTTAAGAGACTGCTTCATTATCTCTTTACTATACCCTGGTTAGTAGAAAATCGAGTAATGTTGATATAGTTCATAGTTTGGTCATGAAAAACGAATCGTTTTCTGTGGCAAAAGGTTTAATTTCCGTTTGAATGTGATTTCGTTTCAGTGAAGAGACACGGGTACTTACAACATAAATCCAATCATATTCATTTCCTCCTGCTTGTGAACACCTCGTCGCAATTTAAATTACAAGTAGTAGGCAACGACCAGAGTCCGTGTTTTAATTATACAATTAGCTGTACTTCCTGTCAATAAAGTTGGTGAAGATAGAAGATAGAAATATTAATTAATTACTTTGTAAAGATTACTAGCTCGCCGTGTATTGGAAGGGAAAGCCAGATACCAAAAACATTATGATGATGGCTACGATAATATCTACACTTGTACACATTTAGATATGTAAGCAAAAGTGCTTTTTCCTCCCCTCTTTTACAGACCTCCATGGTGGGAATCGACTGCCTTGTAAAATCTATTGACACTTCGCAGCTTACGTCAGACTTTGAAGGCAACTTTCATTACGATCATCCGCAGTGGATAGAATCTCGCATCGTAAGTACAACACAAACACACAAGTTACATAAAGCAAAATAATTTGATTCAGAACTGATAAATGAAACAGAATTTCTCATAATTCAATCGGAAATGAGCAGCGTTTCCTCCATTTATTCTGTAAAAAAGCTCTGATGCGTGTGTACTCTGTTGTCAGAAATGGAGTCGCAACTCGAAAAGCGAGCATTTTTTATTGAGAAATACAGAGCAAAAAGTCACATTCGACGACGAGAGCACGGATCAGGACGTTCTCGAGAAAGATGAAATGGCTTAAACCTTATGTACACTGACGTTTCTACATTTACAGTAGAAGGAGTGTTCCATCATTTTTATACCTTTTCATCTTCGTAATGTAACGTAAATCACAAAGTCGCTCTTGCAGTCACTCTCGCATCACAGAGCATTTTATGGCCTAAAAGGTTCAATTTTTTAAATCTTTCAATAAAAAGTGCTCGTGTCTATATCTCAACCGGAATCCTCTATTGATCTGATCATATTTTTGCTGGGACTGTGTGATGTGGTGTATTGATATATGTACAAAAATAGTAAACGTTATATACGGTCACACGCTATCATATTTTTTTTCTCGTTTACTTCTCAGGCGTTGGAAAATTTCCTCTGGGTAGCAAGCGACTTACTAGACCGTTTAGATGATTGGAGAGAGGACATAACAAGAAACGATTTTGCTGAAGATGTCAACGCAGTGAAGCGTGCCATAGATTCCCATGAAGAAATTAAAGATAAGATAACAAGAGCTCCTTTTGAAGATGTTGACGTAATGGGACAAGAATTGCTCAAAAGGTACGTGTGTGTTGCTGTAATTGAAAGCAATAATTTCCTTATTTCGTATTTCTCCTCCTCTTCAGAGTAGCAGAACACACTCTGTAATTTTATTTAATAGCTAATGGTTATCACTGCAATAGTAGTACATTTTTAGGGTAAAAAATTGTCATTTCATTGCCTTGTGTGAGTGCTACCATGAACGAGTAATGAGCTAACACCGTGTGTGTGCACCCCGTTTGCATAGGATGAGTTTGAAAATAAAATGTCTTGTTATTTGTCTTGTTTCCTCCCTACAGATTAAGTATAGACTCTGCAGTGAATGGTAGTTCGGGCTACGACTCGGGCTATTCTGGCAGAAGTAGTTCATCCAGCTCAGTAGTTTCCAATCCTGATATGCAAGTAAGTCGCACAGAATAAATAAAAAAAAGACTTTCGTTTGTTCTTGCGTGTAGGTATGGTATGTGTGCACCAGCATACTAGAGCGATATCATCATCATTATCATCGTCCTAAGCAGCATGCGGATTTATACATACTTTTTATTCTACATGACAGCTGCAGTTCAGAGAAAATATAAAGTCGCAACACAACAGCAGCAGCGACGGTAGAAGCGGAGCATGAAAATGGCGATGATCATGATGATGATAATAATAATAATAATAATAATAGGATGAAGCCATTTGTTTTGATTGTAATGAGATGCTAAGCCTCGTATTTGTACTCTGTTTTACGTGTGTCTGTTCTGTCTTTCTTGCAGGCCAACATCCCCACGATAATGCAAATGGTAGAGCAAATTCACGGTGCTAAAGAACAACTGCTACAATTATGGCATGCAAAAAAGCTGAAACTGGACCAGTGTTTCCAGCTCCGTCATTTTGAACAAGACTGTAAAAAGGTACTTTGTACCCTTTTCTTGTTTCAGTTTAAACATTACTTATTTTAAAGATGCTGTAGATATTCGAAAGAGATAAAGTACGCTTACTCAACACGACAACTGTCGTGTGTGCAGACTTTTTAAGCAAATGCAACGGAATCCTTCTTTGAATGAAGCACACGCTGCAAAAACGGACCAATTTGCATGTCGCCTGTCGTCTCAAGTTCTCCGATAAAAAAACTTCCTCCCTATGTGGAGTGTAGTACAGTGTAGATTGTAATGCAAAGATTGATCTGGGAATTTATATTTTGCTCTTGCAGATGTTGGACTGGATACGGCACAGTCATGATGCATTTCTTACGACGTATGTAGAAATTGGACAATCCTTTCAGGTTGCTAAAAGGCTCAAATCCGACCATGAACAGTTTACCGTGAATCTCATGGTAAAATAAGCAAATATTACTTCTTCTGATAACAAGATAATCAAACGCAGTTGTTTAATCTGGTTTTCTTTTCAGCAGCAGTTGCAGAGTAATTACGTTACTTAAAATGGCTTATCGTTGTTTTTTTCTACAGAATGGTTGTGTTAGTATAAATCGAATCCTTGCTCTGGCATCCCACATGGTGGATACAAATCACTATGCAGCTCAACACATTAGGATACTAGCGGGTCGTATTAATCAGGCCTGGAAAGAGTTAACGTGTGCTCTTGATGAACGCAATACTCTTCTCGCACTGTCCGTTTCCTTTCATCAAAAAGCTGAGCAGGTACGACCATGTATTAAATAACGTTAACAAAGTTATGATTTTGCCTCGTTGTTTACTTTACTGACACTGATGCGTTCAAATTTCTTTTTCCTTTCTAGTACGCTGAAAAAATGATTGGATGGAGTGCTGCCTGTGATAATTTTAACATTCCTAACGAAGCGCCTCTCTTGGAATCAGGGATTCATCAGCACCAAACGATCTATGAAGCCATGTGTCAGGCCTACACTGAAGTATGATGTTTCATTTGATGATAGAATGCTGATTGACTAATTAATGAAATCGACAACTGTAAATAATTCTGTAATGAACTAATCCTGTTAACGTTTTCTTTTGGCACAGGTCCATAGTACAAGCAAAAAGCTCCTTTACCAACTTGATCATCTAGTCCATGTATGCAATCAGCCAGGAATGGAAATATTAGCGCATAAACATGTAAGTAGAAAAACAAACAGTTATAGATATGTTGTAAGTAGCTTAGGGAGGGAACACGTAACAAATGAAATTAAAATACATATTTCAATATCGACATGAATGCTTACAAGTCGCAAGCTTATATGTGGCTTTGTCATGCCTTCTGTAAATATGTGCTTATGACATTGTTTATTTTTTGTATAACAGCAGGTGGATGAAATGGGGAGACTGATAAGGCACACCGACCCAGCTGCTGACTACTCTTCCGGTGCAAAGCACGTGTTGGACGTAATCCATGAGATCCTGGCTAGACACCGGACGCTGGAACAAAAATGGACAGCAAAAAAAGTTAAGCTGCATCAAAGACTGGCCTTAAAGCTGTTCAAGGAGGACGTAAAACAGGTGAAATTTCCTGCTATTGTGTGCAGTAACACACACAGTTACAATTGACAAGGAGTAATGCAAGTTGTTAAATGATTTATGGTTCTTTGCTTCACTAGGTTATGGATTGGTTGGAGAAACACGGAGAACAGTTCCTCTGCAAAAGTATCGGAGTGGGACGAAACATGCAAAAGGCTTACGCTTGTCAGAAAAGCCAGGACAACTTTGAAAAAGTTGTGCAGGTATGTACTCTATTTTTCTTTATTAGTGATGATATGTAAGCAAGTCCTTTTATTCTTGCTGCTAGCGATTTCAACGATTCCTTCCAAGATTTATTGTCTCTCGCACCTGTCGTTACTAAATTGCGCGAATAAACTTTTGTTGAATCGTCTACGTACGGATACGTCCGAAAACCTGTACTGGGGATGCGGTGCCACCACGTTATCGCCGTGTTGACATGCCTTGACAATTCAAGTTATGCAAAAAAAAAAACACTTTATTTCTCTAACTATGCCTACGTTGATGTACGTTATCTCTCCGTATTCGCTACAATAAATTGCATACGTGTGATGATGATATGTTGGTAACAGATGACAATTTCAATCAAACCAGTAGCCAGGTCAGACCCAAGTAAACGTGATGACTAATAAAATATGTGCCTTCCAAAATTCTTATAATATCATGATACATCCACATTATAAACATGAGCTCTTTAGAACGAACATACAAAATATGTTTTTAAATATTTATTGGAAGCTTAGTGATGACTAACACTTGTTCTTTTGACGGTGATGGTGGCAAAACTAAAACTTATTCTGTAGAATTCATTGTTTATAATATAATGTGCCCAGATTTGTATACCTACGTGCTACACAAATACTTTTATTATACCTAGCAAGACGGAAAAGTTTATTTAAGTATTTTATTACCACGTTGGATATGTACACGGTTGCCAAACCAGACTTACAGATACATCATCATTTATTATTATTAATATTATTAACATCATGACTTCACAACCGGCAACCTTATTATCGAACGGTTGTCGTTGTAAATCTTTGAAATGAATGGATGCTGTAATCAATTGACCCTTGCATGATGATAATGGGGGACCTCTTTGTCCCACCACAGCAACTGCATACTCTATCACTGTCAACGGCAGATGATGAAATCACCAGAAGACCTATAAAATTGAAGGGATGTTGAATACACATTAATTCATTAAAAAATGAATAATAATGGTCAGGTCCCATTCGTGCATTTCAGACACACAACAGCAGCTAATTGATTACGCGGAATACAGAAACCAATACATTACAGCAGCACAGCTCCTTGTGTGCTGTGTGCACTCGATTGTTAATTGAGCTACTGTACACATTGTATTGTTTTTTGTGGTTTGAATTTTGAATTGGTAAACACTCACAAAGTTTACCTGTTGCGGATCAACTTTCGTCATCCATCTAGGTATACCTTTTTGCTTTTTTATACTTTCTTCATTCATGTTTCATCCTGCAGCAGGCAAAGTTGTCGGAATATATCCTAATATTTAATCACACATCGTATCTATACGTACGAGTATAACCTTAAACCATTCGGTGCATTCTCAATTATATTGTCGGCAATTTAAAAAATAAAAGTAGGTGAAGCTTGACATGTTTTTATTACTGCTACTACTGCCACCACCACCTATTTTTTTCGTTACATGTGTGTGCACTTGTCCATCGAATTGGCTTTGACTGGTTCCATTATGACACAATAAGCGTGTTAGTAGTAAAGACAAAAATGCAACTCTCATCTTCGATCATGATGTGGAGTTGTTGTTATGTTGTGGTGGTATGCATTTAGGTATATGTGTCTGTTGTTGTAGTATATAGGATCATCACAAGAGAGCCGAGATGGTTGGGAGATTAAAAGACCGAAAAAATGCTTACGATCATTGATCAGGCACAGAAATGAGCCATGAGAAAGAAATGGCTTTCAAAGTTAATCTCGTTTTACAGCATTTTTCCGCGTGATTTTGGTACAACAACCAAATCACGCATAATGATTTCAACGGTAGTGCAGAGTGGTGCTTGCTGGCTTAAACAACGCAGATACGGTTGTTGCTGCCATTCACAAAAGAGACAAAGAGAGAAGATTGTAAAAAATTAGGGCCAAGATTTATACACTTTATGGAGTCTTATGTTAAATCAAAATTTGCCGACGCTATATATATATATATATATATATATATATACA
>JAHZNE010002529.1:0-15733 GCA_027744055.1 Callyntrura sp. NNG-2020 | reverse complement strand
TTTATCATTATCTTTCCCACAAAATCAAACTTCATGATGATGGGGCACATTGATGAAGCAAAGTTGAGCTGAAATCGACCTCACGAGGCCTCGCCTGCTTGCATTACAAATTGCAATTTTTCTTACCTTACCATTTACTTCTGGCTACTTCACTTTCATGATTCATCTATATATATATAAAAGATTTTTTATATATTTATAGGTTTAACAAACATGTAGGCAATTTTCCTGCATCTGCTTCTTGTAGAGTGAACTGCTTACTCTAAACGAGGCTACATATTTGTCACTTTTTATTTCATACAATTTCATATAATATAAATCAAATCATTTCGTGCCCCTCCTGTGTTGCACAGCGTTTCTGTTATGTCATTCGTTTCGAAATTTTTCATAAAGAATTCAACTGCAATTTTTTGGAAAATATGTCAAGAAAATTTAATAATAAAACAAACTAACATTAAAGGTGACTTTTAATGGGATTTTGCAATTGTTACTATTTTAGGAGTGCCGCAGTTTATCGTTTTTAAGGCACTTACTTTAATTAACATAAAATTGAATAAATTGATTTAAACGGAAAAATCATACCACAACATACTTTTGTGTATTTAAACTATTGTGAAACAATGAAAATATACATGGTGCATCGACGTAACTACATTTTACATGTAACATTTCCGATAACGATTAATTGAATAAGATCTTGTGAACATTTAAAAAAGTCAATTTGAAGCAAATGGAAGCTGGAAAATTAAGAATTGTGTCAGAATCGACAAAAATATGCAGTTATTATTAGCTTATTAACTTTTACTTTATGCCTAATTTCCCTTTTATGCAGTGTGTAACAGCATATTTGAGGTCTCTTCTAATGAAATCTACCATTTAAAAGTAGAGGCTGATGTAAGGGGCAATAATGCTAGTATTAAAACAAAAGAAGTAATATGCCCACATACATACGCAGTTACGTCGACACGCGTAACATGCGCCATGCGCAGCGCAGAAAATTGTATTTTTAGAGGAGTAAAGTGTACGTGTAAAAACCACACAACTACATACATATAGTGAGCCAGAGATATACAGTTTCAACAATCAACATAAAAATGTAAGTAAGCAGAGTTAATTTAGTTTCTGATTGTTGGATTTTAGTCTGAAGTCGTTGACCATTTTAAACCATGTACCAATGAATAAATTAAATACAAAAATGTTACAAAATGGAAACAACGACTTTATATGATTTTTATACAAGTACATGTACATATTAATCAATTATTTTTTACCAAGTAAACAAGTAAAAAACTTGTGTTTGTTTTTGTACTGCAAATAAGTTTGTCGTGTTTTCTTGACTGATAAAAAAACAAGCAGGCCGAATGGGCCTACGAATCTACGATAAAGGTAAGGTATATTTAAATCGGATTGTACTATAAGCTGCGCTTACTGCGCTACGTACATTTTTAAAAACCTGAGCAGGAGCCAAGTACAAGTATACACACAGGTACAATTAACAGTATTTTAGTGAAACTATGTATTGCGCATTGTGATTTGCTTTACGAATATAGTGGAGTGGGTGTAGGTAGGTGTCCGTTCAATGCAAAGCAATGGTTCGGCAAAAGAACGAAGGAAGGAAGGTCAAATAGCTACACAATCGCATAAATCCAAAATTTGGAAATCGTTGTAGAATTTCTATAAGACTACAAATATCCTAATTTGTAGTTTTATCCTAGTTAGGGCCTAGGGCTGGGTGGCACGAGAAAATAGGTGGTTTCCTGATCTAATCATGACCACTGTTATGTTGTCCTTCCTCGGAGTATGATACTGGGATTCATCTTCTCTGTCAACTGGTTCTGATACTCTACCTTAGACTGGTTTCGATCTTTCACTGTGTAAAGTGAAATCAATCTTACATGTTACATGTAGTTTCTCGTGAATGAAAGTGACTTTTGAAAATCTGTTTCCACCAATTGATAGCGGCGATCCACTGATATGGACCTCCTAGAGTAGCATGCGACCCCACCACCGGAAGTGCTTCAAGCTGAAGGTCGCCTTTCGTCATATTGTGAACTAGTGCCTGAAATTGGTTTACAGATACACGGTTATGTCATGAGTTGTACAAGTATATACTGAGTGTGGTGCCATAAATGTGACCTGACCTGACCAAGGGTGCTACAGATGTCAAAGTTTAAGAACGGCTGGTACTGGTACGGTGTATCCCTTTGTATACTTCGTGACATGGTGCATGACATACATGATCCAGCAGATTTCTAATTTCACGTTACCTCAGTCGTTGCTTCATGATTGCGGGGTAACGTGATAATTTTAAAGAAAGTGATTTATCACAAAACTTCAAAAAGGCTCAGGGTGATAGCTCTTCTGCTGTGATTTAAGGATGAACCAAAGAGATTGTAAATACAACCGTTAAGATATTTTGTGATTGACGCGATGCGACCTGTACAGCAGCAATTCATACGCGTGCCAAAATTCATGTTTTTCTGTCGCTATAACTACTATAACCTCAACACACTGTAGTACTGCTGCACTTGCAACTTCCGTTACCATCATATCAATCTTATTCGGCGTTACGTTATTTTTTAGCCTTTCTGTTCTGTCCTGTTTTGTGCGATATTTTCTCTTCACCCTCCGTCCGTCCTTATGTCGAAGTAACATTGGTGGGACGTGGGACCATATTATTATAACTAGACTTACAGACTACAGACTCTCTCACATTGAAATGAAGTACTACTGACACTGACTTAAGGATAGCTAAGCTAAGACATTAGGATATGATATGGGATAGAAAGATATAGTCAGTATCATCAATACATTTCATAGGTCTTCTTTTCCTACCAATCGGCATTTGACATATACAATCACATACAGCTACAACAACTACATGTTCTAGGCTACAATACAACACACATCTGTTTTATCATCCATCACATAACTACACGCACAGTCACAAACCACTGTGAAGTGTTTTCCCCGGAGATTTTTTCAGATTTTCGCGAATACGCGAGTTACATTACGATTTATATTATGACGAGTCAGTAAGTAACGACTGCTAATAGCTGTTGGTAAAGACACGTATATAAACTCTACTTCTTTCTGCTGCTGTGCTACGCAAACAGAACTAACGACAGTTTGGTGTCGCTTGGCACTGTTGGCAGTGATTTTGTTGCCATTTTCTAGTGTTTCATTATAGCTAGAGTAAAATTCCTGTGACGTTGACCTGGTCCTGAGGTTGGAGATTAAAAAACGTATTTTATGACATATTTTACAAAAAAAATCTTCATGCTTCATTCATTACACAGGAGTTTTGATGGTGAAAAAATTAGTACTGATTTACATTACTTTTTGCAGTTTTAAATGTAAACTAAAACGATGTGTTGTAAAAAGTAAAAACTGAAGACCAAAGTCAAAAGTGGACGTGTCGCACCTTGGTTTCGTTAAAAAACATTGGGCAATTGTCAATTTAGGAGAAAAGTACAACCGGAACAGATTTCATCCTAACACAACTATCCCCAGTCTCGTTGAGTATTTAGCATATCTTCAATCTTTCCTTTCCTGTATCGTTCTGTTCCTGTTGTCTGCATTCTTAAAGAGATTGAAGATAGAAATTGGTTGGTGAATTTATTTATTCAGTTGTCAGTAGTGTTTCGTCGGAAGGAGACGTAACTATCATCATTTAAGTGGAAAGAGAAGGAACGAGATAACTTTAGGCAAGACAAAAACAAATCATTCATAAAAAAGTAACAGTAAAACGTTTTACAGTATGCGTATGGCGTAGGTCAAATGTTGTTATATGTATGTATATGGTGTAATGACATATTGACGTATTGAGTGATGACGAAACAAATTTAAATAACATGTTGTAATATACCTATAATTTTTCAACTTTCACTTTCATTCAAACATGACATTTTAAAGATTTACACAGCAAGAAATCCATGAAATGAGGCTACAGTGCATATCTGTCAATCGGTGGCTTCTTTCACTTTTTATCACTTTTTACGATAGATAATAATAGTCATAGTGTTGATAATGTTGACAAAACAAATTTTTACAGACTCAATTTTTTTTAACAGGCGACGAAGTGACAGGGAAAATTAATCCAATATAATTGCTTGACATAACATTGAACACGATTTGTCAGGATAATGAGAACTAATATTATTTAGTATTTAGTGCTCACGTTAGAAGTGTTGTTACAACAGACAATTTGGCAATTATTAATAATTGTTTTATTGATTCTTTTTATCTTGCAGAAACTTATTGAGATTAACGAACACTGCAAGAAATGAAACACTTGCAACTTGTACCGTAAACGCTTTTCATTAATTAAGGAATTAATGTTTCTCTCGTCCAACGGATCCCTACAAAATATTTGGCAATTTATAGTCTTTTATAGCTATTCAATTCAGGAGTTGGGAGTATAAAATTGACTCGTGAGTAGTGGTGAAACGAAACGAAGAAGCAAGCACAATTGATATTGCTCGAAGAAATCGAAAACGAGGATAATGTGGTGGGCTCGGTGGAGCATTTGGATTGTGTTGTGCGCAATCCTAACATCTATGGTGGTTGGAAATGCATTTTATCAAAAGAAGCAGTTTTACCCCACTGTGGTGTACATCACTAAATCGAAGCCAAGCATGGCTGTAAGTTTTACTTAAGCAGATATTTGTAGGGAATTATTGGTTTCGTTAGTTCGTTTACGCCAATTCAGTACTTAACGTACGCATAATGTCTCATTTATAGGTCATCTACGCACAGGCTTTACTATTTGTTGTAATGATGGGGAAGTTATTTAGAAAGTTGTTCTTTGGACAGCTACGACCTGCAGAATTTGAGGTTAGCAAAACTAATATAATTACTTGATATTTTTATCGTTCGTCCGGATTCTATTGTTATGTATTTTTCCTTATGCAGCATTTGGTTGAGAGATCATGGTATGCCGTTACTGAAACCTGCTTGGCATTCACCGTTTTCAGAGATGATTTTAGTCCCAAATTCTTAGCTTTATTTACACTATTGCTTTTCCTCAAATCATTTCATTGGCTGGCTGAGGAACGCGTTGACTACGTAAGTGTGCTATGTTGTTAAATGTATTGATAGCTTCTTTTCCAAGCTTTCCTTTGTGTAGACAATAAAATTACTGGAAATATTTTAGATGGAAAGAAGTCCTGTAATCACATGGGTGTTTCATGTTAGAGTACTAAGTAAGTAATTTTATTAACGAAATTGTTAAATATGCCTTGAGCTGAACATTCTTTTAAATCGTACTTTTTCACTTTATAGGTCTGCTGTCACTGCTGCTAATTGCTGATCTGTACTTCGTAAATGCTGCATATCATTCAACAGTGACAAAAGGGGCATCAGTTCAGCTAGTCTTTGGCTTTGAATATGCTGTACTGACCACAATTGTTCTAAACACACTTGCCAAATATATCTTCCACGTAATTGACATGCAAAATGAAACTCCTTGGGAAAATAAGGCAGTTTTTGTACTTCACACTGAAGTTATAATAGGTAAATTTTAACAAAAAGTGATTTCAAGTGCAAGTGTTTCCGTTACTTACAATTAATCAACAAGTTTTATTACAACATAAGGGCGTATGTACAGATATATAATCAACTGTAATTGTATTATCTGAATCTTTATGTAATAGGCTTCGTGAAAGTGCTGCTCTATGTACTCTTTGTTATGATTATGGTGAGGATATACACCCTTCCTCTGTTTGCATTACGACCAACGTATTTGGCTTTAAGGTAATCAAGAAATCATTTGCAAATGCAGTTTAAACAATTTTGTTTACAATACGAATATGTTTAAAAAATTTATATTGCTTAACAGGTCTTTCAAAAAGGCGTTCAATGATGTTATAATGTCAAGACGAGCAATTAATAACATGAATAATTTATATCCTGATGTTACGGCTGAGGAGTTGGCAAATACTGATAATGTGTGCATTATTTGCCGAGAAGAAATGACAGGAGGAGCCAAGAAACTCCCGTGTAATCACATATTCCATGTGTCCTGCTTGAGGTCATGGTTCCAACGGCAGCAAACTTGTCCTACTTGTCGTCTAAATGTGTTACGAGCTCCACTACCCGGAAATGCAAACAATGTACCAAATAATGGAATGCCTGCCGCGGCTGGCGTTGGCGCAGCAGCTGCAGCTGCTGCTGCGAGAAATTTCGGATTTAATCAATTTCAGGCTTTTGGTCAACCACAGGCCTTTCCTGCGCAGCAACAGCAACCTTTTGCATGGGGAAATATTCCTGGTTGGCCACCTCAGCAGCAACAGGCAGCTGCACCGGCACAAAGTAAATAGTTGATTTACAATATTTTCTCTAGTTGTAATTGTCATTTTTAAACCAAATATTGAAACTTTTTGATATGTTAAGATAATAACAATGGACAAGCTGGAGCTGCTGGAGGCAACGATGGCACAGGAGAAGCTCAAGCACGACCTGGCGACACAAATAACGCCAATGCTGGTGGAGATGCTGGTCCACGTGGTCAACAGTTTGGAGCCAATGGACCGTTCACTTCATTTGGATTGTTTATGCCTCGTGTTAACACAACTGGTACTGGAGTCAATCAGTTTCCATCGTTTCAGTTTCCTGCTCCTCCGATGCCTTATATTCCTATGGGTATATTTACGAAACTGCATTAATTTAAAATGATATTTTTGTATTTTTAACAATTAAGGTATTAACCGAGAGAAAATGTTTGTTTGCCATTCGTTTCCATTGAGATAAATTGCCTCGCCAGGCAATGGATTAGTTTTTAAGCCAAAATTAAGTGAATTTTATGTGAAAATTGTAACATTTCCTCTCTGGTTCCTAATTTCCTAGTACCTTTATTGTTATCAATGGTAGCAAATAATCGAAAAAGTGATTGTATATATAGTTCCGCCACCACCCCCATTGCTTCAGACGACTGGTCTTACTGACGAGGAACTAAGACGCATGGAAGGAAACATGCGTGAGAACATTGAGGCTCGTCTCCAGTGTTTGCGAAATGTCCAAATTTTGTTAGACTCGGCTGTGGTTCAAATGCAGCAGTATGCCACCGTTGCAGATAGAATCAAGTACGCGTTATATTTGTAAAAATTAAATGTGTGCTTAGTCCTAAACGGCATACATACATTGCCAGTTCTGGTTTAAAAGTATTATGCTTTTATCTTATTTTTTATTTACAGTATTAACGCATCTGGAATGGCATCAAGTACTGATTCTCAAAACATACCTTCAACATCGACTTCTGGCACGAACACTTCTAATACCGTCGAACCTGAAGATAATAGTAATACAACTTTTGATCATATTGGAGCCGCAGGTGATCCTGGGAGGGCGGATAAGACAACTTCGCCAGCACTGTCGACCGCAACCTCGGGACCAAGTGGTAGTACTTCGATTTCACCCGAGCAGGCATCATCTTCGAGTGCCACTGGGATACATCCAACGGATCAAGATGAAATCAGAAAACGAAGACTGCAAAAATTTACAACTACTAATACTACAACTTGATAAATTACTAATAATAGAGACTATTTTCTTTAAACCCTTCTGCGATCACGCAAACACTACACCTGATTCATTCGAAGCTATCCTTCATTCTACTGCTAATGTGATGATAGTGTGTATGAGAAGTGTGTACGTTGTGTGATACCATCGTAATGACATTTATTGCTTACATCAATAATTACATCTGTTCTGTTTGTTATCCGTTTTACGTATGCATTTTTATATAAAGTCATTTTGAATCACCTCTCTTCCGTATTGCTTCTTGCACTAATTTTATGCTAGTTCTTTTGTCATATAAACATGAAGTACCTTAGGTACATATGCAGTGATAATCACGTCTGTAAGAATGTTTATAGCCCAAAATTGATGTATCCAATAATTATCAATGAAATTAACTACTGGATAATATCTGATTCGGTTGGGTTAGTGATAGTGCAATAGCGTTAATTCGTTTATTTATTGATATAGCTCCTAATCAATTGATAGGACCCGTAGGTCGTTTGTTGGAAATTAAGATGGTGTGCTTTAATGCACTATACATTTTTCAAACTGAAAAATGATTTGCTTCACTCCAAAACATGTGATATGTATATATAATATGTAAAATATGTACCTACACGTACTTTTTGGTAATTTCTTTGTTGTTACTCATGCTTTATGTACATATATTATTAACCACAAGTAGATTGTTCCTCGAAAATTAGTCTAAACCTACGGTAAGAAATGAGTTGCCATCGATTTTCTAAACTGAAGTTTGATTGGTATTCGTGATGGTAAATCGATGATAAAGTACAATGCAACCGTTAAGACATTGAACATCGTGCTACGTATGGTAACCGGCTACAGGAAACAAAATGGTAATAAATGAATGAAATGTTAATTGATGATTGTTTATTGTTTTCATAGTAAAGTTGGAAATCCTTTTAGATTTTCTGTAGTAAGTTTGAGAAACTCAGTGGCGCGACGGATTACGGCTTTACCAAATAGTTTATTACGTATTATTATTTTAGAGGTTTAGAAGTACCTTATGTAATGTAAAGTAAAATGTTTTGGTAACGCATTGATGATGAGAGTATAAGTGTATGATGTATAACCTACATTCTAATATTCATCATTAAAGATGTTTCCTTTCAATGAATCTGGAATACCACACTTATCCGTAAACTTGTGGTTGGTTTTAACATTTCGAAAGTAATGTATGGAGTAACGATTATTGTTGTCCTGCAGTAACATAATATAATTTATTTATGATAATATGAATAAGCTTAAAAATATGTCATCATATTAGTATATGTAGAGTTGTATTAATCTGTCGTGACGATAAATACAAGTTCGCACACCAATACGTTTTGGTTTTAAATATTATGTGCATACGTAAATACTTGTGGTGTGTAATAAAGTGGTCATTGGTCTTATAAAATGATGAACAATTCTCATTCATTAGTCGATAGAGTATAAGTATTACCTATTTTGATTTTATGTACCATGCTGGAAAACGATTGAATAAAATATAAAAATACGCATATAATATTTTGTTTGCTGATGGTCTGCCACGAAGGAGATCAAATTAATGCATGAGGCAATAATGTTTAAAAATTCTACAAGTCGACAGTCATAAAAGTCAGATTTACAAATTTAACGAAAATATTATGAATCTAATATACGAATATATAAGGGAGGTTGAAGCATATCAATTCATTAATCACATGGCCATTTTCATTTTGAAAATATTTATTTATTAGTGTTAGAAATTTGTTCATTTGAAAATGCTGCTAGAAAATCTTGCTCCAGGGGATGCATGTTACCACAGATGACGAGTGAATGGAGTGGGGATCCTAGGTCAATATTTTCTAAGGCCTCTATAGTACAAGATACAATGTTTTGCGATGGGGATCCTATCCTAGCCACAGCAACCACAGGATTACTTCTTAAAAGTGTGTCTAAAATGTTAAAATAAATAAAATAAAACAATAACATTGAGTTAACACATGTGCCTTGTGCCCATAGGACGAGGTAACGAACGCGCTTTAGTCATTCAATCAGTCAAAGGAAAAACTTTTAGGACCCTACTGAGCGCATTTACACTAAAAACCTCATTTGCAGTGTCAGTGCAGGTTTGGCTTCTGCACTTTTTACTACTCGAGAGATTCCTAAATGTAATTCAAAGGGAAGCCTTATATCTCTCAGTTGCTTCCCATTGTTTTGCACAAAATTTAAATACTTTTCTTGCAAAATTATACAAATTCACTGATGAGGGAGAGAGCTATTTACACAAGACCATACGTTATATTTATTAAAGATATTAGACCAATAAATTAGACTTTATATTACCTTGACCGGGTTTACGGTCAATAATTTTGACAAGTTGAGCTGCTGCCTGCGCTGCAGTCATAAATCTTGGCGGGTCGTACTTAATTTTGCCCCGCATCATTGCATCCAAATTAGGCTCCTTCACTTTAATATCTAGAGAAATTAAAACAAGCGATCTAACAATTTAGTTTCATATATTTTGATTACCGTTTACTGACATGTCATTGATCATGTATCGCATAAATGTACCTAACAGACAAAGTGTGTGAAGACCACGTCGTTTGTTTTCACAAATTTTATCAAAAAAGCTATCAGGCTCCCAAGTGTCTGTAAAGAATGGAATTGATACGGTTTCGCCAAAACTATACAACTGTTAAAAACAAATTTCGTTTTTTTTAAATTTTTCTTTACAAAGTTTTGAGTGATAGGAAAACATTCATGTAAAGAAATAAACATTTATAAATACAAACAGGAAATAATTTCGATAAAATACGATTTTATGACTTAGCTGTTAAGATTGTTTATTCGACTGAAACAGATTAACAGGTGAACAATAGACCTATCGTAAAATTGACGAGACTGATAAAATGTAGAAACCCGTACAAAATCATAAACTAAAAATAACAGTAAACTGTACAAGCTCTTCCGGTCCTGCGCCAAGAATCGAGGTATAGGCTTCCAGATAAACATATTCACATTTCTTAACAATCTCCAGTCCCTTGACAGATATATCTTCCACATCACCTAACCCTAGGCCTACCATGTACAACATTCTCAATATTTCACTCTGGTATTATGCGAAATGCAACGAACAAATTGCAAAAATTTATAAATTATAATTATCACTGTCTGGCATCAAAAAATTAAATTACTCAAGCCTTGTCTCAATATTTCAGTCGGTAGTGTTACTATATACACCCGCAGAAAGCTGAACATAAGCATCGTGCAGTATCAACATCAACATGGACCACATGTCTCCAGCAACAGTAGACCAAATCATCAGCATCACCTTGTATTTCGCTTTGGCTCCAATTCATACAACGTGAGCACAAAACTAAAACCCTCTACCTGTCTACTATTTAAAAAAAAATACGTCTGCTGAGATTTGACTGGGATTGGGACCTTGCACTCCTCCAAGAAAGTAGGGGTTATCGGACTGTTGCTGTAAGCCATATGTATGACCTTCTGTAGTCCAATTCATTATCATAGAGCTAGAAGAAACCAAAATTTAATCGGAATTCGTTTAAAAAAACATTCCCGTTTTTCAATAATTTTGTTGAACATTTGACGACAGACCAAAGCAGCACACCCAGTATACATCAGACCATGGTTGGTGCAAATTGGAGAGAATGGTGTGACAGATGCAGCAACAAAGCTATTTTTCGCGAAGGAAAATATCGTATTTGGTTGTTTTGAAATTTTGTTTTTTGGAATCGGTTGGTATTTGGTTTACCTGGGTACTTCAACTTCCGAGTCTGTCGCCTTTGTAAGAAGTGTTCCAACCAAAATGTAACTTTTATTACATGTCGTATATACAAGTTTATCGAGCATTGTACTATGATTTTGTACCGTAGCAACTGCGGAACCTGTTGTTGCCAATCCGATTGCTTGTCTCTCTATGTATGCCCACGGTAAAAACATCGTCATCATCATAATCATGATGATAATGAAGATGAATGATAATGCAAAGATGCTTAGGGACGTAGCAATAGACTAAAAATATATATGCAGTTATGCAACTTCCCAAAAGAGCTTTCCTCACTCCCACAAGAACACAGCACCGTGAAGGATCTTTTAATTGCTACAATGGGATTTCGGAATGAGTTATACAGGCACAGGGCATAGTATGGGTTAACATGATAAACACTGGACATATGTAAACGATAGGACAACTTTACTAGTGACTTTCGTTGATTAAAGCATACTATTATTAGTATCAAGTATCAGATATGTTTGTATATATAAGGTAACAATACAATTCAAAACATTTCGTTCCCTCTGTTAAATATTATCCAGTCCAATAGTTTTGGAGTCACGTATTCAAACAACATCTTTGACGTCAACGTCGAATAACAAATGGCGAGGTCCTGTTGTACGTGAAAAGTAGTATTATAAATACTAAATGAAATTAAAAACGGTTTCAACTAGGGTGCTGCTGCCCACCTGGTTTCCATAGTTATATACATATACAAATATTAACGAAATACAAAATCGTGGCCACGTCTGCATAAATATTGACTTCAACAGGTCTTACCAAGGGAGAAATAAATAAATGACAAAATAAACTGAAAAGTAAAAGGAAAGCCCAACACTAAAGAAAAATATTTTCCAAAAAATGGAGCAGGAGTATGATGACTAATGACGGGATGCATCCTTGTTCCGTGCATTTTCCCATTTTTGTATTCTAGCGAGCGGGTAGCACAAAAATGCAGAAAAAAGAATAAACCCTCCAGCCGCATAAAATGCCAGTGAAAAGTCATCCTCACTGCCGCTCAGTTTTACAATGGTACCAGCTAATGGAGTAGCAATCATTGACGCGATTCCTTGAAAGAGGAGTAGTAATCCAAATGCGTTTGTCAACTTAGCTAGGCCAAGTAACTCAACAACCAGAACTGACCTCAGTGAAGCAAAGCAGGCTAAATAAAGTTAAGAAAAACAGTAAGATTTGTAGTTCCTTCATATCTCCTCTCTTAGAGTTAGGCACAAGACATTAATTTGTTCTTTGCAGTATATGACAAGTGGAATAGTTTATACTTTCACGTACCCATGGAAATGCCAAATACGCAAGAATAGGCCATAAAGTGACCATATTGTTGAAGCAGCGGAACTAAGAAGGTGGATATACCCATCAAGGTTACCGCACCGTTATTGAGTATAAGGGCATTTACATAAGGGCGATCTGCAATCCATCCAGAAATAATACGACCAACCGTATTAGCAGCTCCAATTACAGATATCAGCATGGTCAGCGTGCTTTTCTCTGGCGCTTGACCGTCAACTTTTAACTTAAATTGGGCTTGATCCATAAGATACACGAATGGCACCTAAGTAATAAGATGAGACACGGTTAGAGGTTGATCAAGTTGTCACATTTAGTGATAAATGTACACAACGAATAACTTACAAACATCCCCAACATGGTAAACATGCCACTAATAGAAAACACGATGAAAGTAAATGACCGGAGCAAAGAGAAGTCTAGCATTTTCTTTACAACGTCACATGACGGAAAACAAGATTTGGATTTCGCTTCTTCTTCGTTCTCTCCTCGAGTATCTGGGGGACTAGTAACAACGGCTGTCCACTCGGTACTGGTCATTGGCTAAATTTATATGTATAAAATTAAATTACAACATAACTGCTCGTTGGCTGTAGCGTGCGTACGCAGTGTTATTATCTTAATCATAATATATGAAATGAAGACGTTTCTAGTCAAACTTACATTATTAGCATAATCGGGTATTCTGAGCATGCTTCCACTATAAAATATGTCGTCTCTGTAAAGTGGTTTATTTAAGGTAACTTTGCTAGCAACGCGCACGATTCTTGAATTAGACATCTCATCCATAATAAGGGTAGAGTTACCTAGTCGACACGTAACAACTGAACTATTTCTAGTATTCAGTAAATTTGAAGTTTCATTATTGTTATCCGCGATTTTATTTTGGACATCTTCACTCAATTCTAGCATTTGCGATTTTCGGTGGGGTTCGTTTGGTGTAACGCTATTTTCTCTACTTCCTGCTTCATCTGAGCCATGCTCTTCCTCAATTTCATGAAGATCTGGTAGCCCAACAAAACTCTTAGCTTTTAAAGTAGGTACTTTTGAGGGTACACTACTGACCGGTGGGGTAGCTGATTCTCCTCCAATTCCTGGAAGCATGGATGGCACAGAAAGTCGCTTCTTCTGCATTCCTGTTGGAATGGAAATTGGATTGCTTCCCCCTTTCAAGGAAGGAGTGGAGGTCTTCCTTGCTCGATTATACAAAGCATCAGCTCGGGCACGGTTATCATCACCAGCCCTCTGAATGTCATTAAATGACTCGCGGTTGGATACAAAACTATTCTCGGAATCCCATTTCTTCATTACGTCCCTAGCTCTTTTGATCCTCATAAGGAGTGGGGTCCCCTGTGGTGAATCCACTGGTGTCATTAGGCTTGCTTTGCGCGCTTTCTGTGGTTTTAACGGTTTGTACAAAAGTCCAAGCACTCCACAAAGGAGAACTATGATTCCAAGCGCCAAAATAGTACCATTCCAGTTGAAATGTTTCGATAAAAACGTTATAAATGGAGGAAATAGGAAATTGCCTATTCCTGAACCGCAAATGGCAATCCCTGTGGCCATTGCGCGTTTCTTTTCAAAATAAAATCCGACTGCGATGACTGCTGGGACATAAATACAGCTGAACCCAATCCCACCCATAATTCCGTAAAAAATTATCAAAAGACCAATATTTGGCCCATTCTGATTCAGGTACCAAGACAGAATGAAAGCACACGAAGCAATTGCACTTCCTAACACGGCCACAGTTCGAAATCCAAATTGATTTGCGATAGCAGAAACAAAGGGACCAGTTAAAAGATAAAATCCAGTTAACAGGCTGCCAACCCACGCCAGTGTTGCTTGATCCAAATCTCCTCCACCCTCCATAAGTTTGCTTGCTTCAAATATGCTATCCTTTAAGCTACCAAAAGAGAACACTATTCCATCCACTATCACATTAGACATGAAGGCAGCAAATACAATGACCTGTTTCATAGAAACAAAATGGAGACAAGATAAAAATTACGCTCTTGTTAAAAAGGCCATATAAGTAGAATGGTGCAGCAATGGCAAGGAAATTGAAAGTGTTATCACTTATCAACATCGTTCCATCTTCGCCCCGTATACTCCTTTCCAATTGGAAAAGGTTATGCTAAATCTTTTTTACGTTTCATGTTTCTCTAAATTTATAAGTACTTCACTCTCAGTCAATTAATTAGGTTTTGTAGACTCGTAAATGAAATTGTTAAATACCATTAACACCATGAATAGTAATATATGTGAACTCATACACAAACATCTATAAACAATAGGCGACTTACATAGCCATATCCACCGTCTGGAGGAACGATGATTTCATCTGGTGTAATCTCTTGTTCATCTGGTCCAACTATCTAACATAATATATCTTATTTAGTATCTTATTAAATATCAATAACCATAATTATGCCAAATCTATTTAGTTTTTCATGCAATTTTCAATTACCTTCACTGGCTGTTTATTACCCTCTGCGTCACCTATAAAAAAGCTGGCCCTTTTTGAATCATTCGCGGACACGCTAGCGCGTTTACTCGGTCCTCGTTTGATTTCATCAAATGAGCCGTTCATCACAATCGTCACATTATTATTTTTCTGAGGATCTTCCATTGTTTCCTGTTTTCTCACCGGTGGTAATACTGAATGCTAAAAGAAAATTGCAAAATGCATATAACGTAATATAATATAGTATAGTGTTTAGGTAAGAGGGATCATGTCACTTGAAATTAAAACAACTACGCAAAGTAAGTATATTTTTCTTTGTTGTGTGTCACTGTCACTAGCTAAATATGCTCAAAATCGTACGCCCACCATCATTCCCACCATCATTCATGATGCTACCATGAACAACATATTAATTGCACTTCTGTAAGGTCTCACTTTTGGAATATTGCAGCAAACGTCAAAAAAATTTGAATTGCAGGAAAACTCAGAAAGGATTCTGACCACAATATGCTATGTACAATTATTGGATAAGTAAATAATGAATTACCCCAAATCCCTACATAAGAATAGGACTAGGACAAAGAGAATCAATTACTCGGTAAAAGTTTGCAAATACATTTTTATCTTTCTTGCAAACATAGGCCGCGCATAAGGGGGGG